>JARHVA010001815.1:1537500-1660000 GCA_037957365.1 Torreya grandis
AAAATGCATAAGTCAAAACAACTAATGATTAACAACTTAAGTTATACCACTTGTTACTCAAACCCTAAATCATATTCCTTTGACCAATTAAATCACAACATTGTTTATCATTTTATATATTATGTGTTCTAAAAAATTCACAATCCCATGCAAAGACTAAGTCTAAAACCATAAAATAATACAATGTACCCAAAAAGGGTCTAGGTGCAATTTTGAAGTCCAATGACTTCCAAAAAGGAATATTTTATGATATTTTCTTGATTTAGATAATAAGATGATGTTTCAACAAAATCAACATAGTTTAAAAATTCTAGGACCCTAAAACCCATAAATGTAGTCAATCAAGTAATAATAATGCAAGTTCATGCCTGTGAACACACACAAATTATGCGACCAAACTAATTACAAAAACTATGGACTCACACACACCACTCATATAATTTACAAAAGATATATATTTTATTCAATAAATATGCCTATAGCTAGTAATACCAAATATAACTATGCATTGGAATAACCACTCAAAATGAAATCATGTCACAACTAAACATGATAAACAACTGGTAAGATGTGAGTGTGTGATTGTTTTGTTTTCTTTCTCTTTATTCCTAAAATTTATATGATATACCAGCCTCTCCCCTATGATATTCTCCCTCAAAATTATTTTGTTATGAGGGGTATACTTCCTACATCCACCTCATCTAAAAAGTGGTTAGTTTGGGCTAATAAAAAATAAATAACTAAAATTAATAATGTAAACACATTACATGTATTATTTTTTATTAAATAAAAATTAAATAAAATCATATATGATGCCAATATCATCATGAAATAATAATTTACTAGAATAGTAGTGTCATTAAGTAAAATAAATATAATATTTTTGATTTTATGACACAACTCAATACCATCAAATGAATAGTTTAATCATCCACTTAAACAAAATAAATAGTGCTTGAAAGGCGTAAAATGGCATGTAACATCCTTTTGTAGATTATATTTTGTGATTATATAACACCTTAGTCTTGTACACTTAGAGAACTCAAACATTAGTTATTCCTCTCAGTTCTTTGCCTTTATTGCTTCCACAAGTCTCACATCTGCTCTCTCTTTGTGTCCCTTATCCTATATATCTTAGTTTAACCAGTATTATGCTGATGAACTAGGTATTTCATCTTGCTCATAATGCTTAAAATGTACTTGTCTTCCATATCTACAAGTTATGGACCTGTACCTATTTTATTGCTCCCTAGACACTAACATCTAGGTCATACAATAGCATTGGCATTACTGTCTTATCTCGATGCAAGTGTCCAATGCCCTAAATTAATCTAGTTTTCAAATGAAATGTATCATATTGGTCATACTAAATTATTTAATGTGATTTATTACTCCAAAAGGATTGATATAAATACAAGATTAACCCTCATTCATTCATAACATAGAAAAATACCAAATAGACCAAGCTAACTTATTGAAATCACTCTATCAAGAATTAAATTGAAAACATATTTCCTATTTACATACCAATCATATGGATTGAACATATATATGTTTTAAGTACTAAAGGAACAACCCAAGAGCCTAATTTTCCAAGTTACAAGCTAAGTCATTATTGTATTTACTTTACACATATTGTATGATTTGCACATAAGCCAACAAGTACTACATTAGTTTGAGGACCTCTTCAAAGTATTGGTTATGTAAGAAACATATTTTGATAGTGAGTTCATTAGAGTTCACTCAAGACCACGTTCCCACTAACCCCTTTTCCCCTAAGGTCATTGAAGATGGAAAACTAGGGTTTTGCCATTTCACGAGGAGAGACTATCCATGACCCAAATATGAATGTACCAAAGTGAAAGTGAATCAAAACATATAAGCATCCAAGTGGTCTCATCTTATTTTAATAAATATTCCATCTAGGACACTAGCATCAAACCCATATAGTAGCATCAATACAATTATCTGAGGCTAAAGTTACTATTTAGAGATCTAAAAGTATCTGAACTAGAATCTGATGACTTTTATAGAATCTCCTTCCCATATGATTTTAGATTTTTTTAGATCCAAAACTATATTAACAATATAAAAATCAAATTACTTCACTTCTTCATTTATATATCTTGCATAGTTGAACTTTTCATATTTATACTATCTCAACATCTAATGAACTGCTATAGATTTTATTATCACCCTTGTACCATTTAATTTATATATACCCATTTAATCAATCTAGATAACCCTAATATAGATTCCATTTTATGGATAAATATTTTGTGAACCTGATATTTGAACATCAAACCCTAGGATAAATTAAGGTATTCTAATTGTTGTACTCCATTGTAAATTTAATTTTTTAAATTTGTGAAGCAGTGGAAAATGTTTGTGAAAAAAATGATTTAAAAATGAAGATAAAGATGCACTGATTACTAATCTCAATAATAACAAGGGCTTAATAGATTCATTTTTGAATGTTACAAGAGATGAAATAAGTAAACGAGATAAAACTAAAGATGCCTCACCTAGTAATGGTGAATCCTTAAAAGGTACTATAACTCAATCCACATTTGTAAATCCACCTACTTCTAGTAGGATCACAAATTATGTGTTTAAACCTTTGTTCCCTAAAACTACTAATGATACATATATCATGTAACTACATGTTGTTTCAACACAAGTACCAGTTTCAATGACTATTACTACTCAAAACATGTTTTCATCCCCTTTGATGACTAAAATTTATAATCTAAATCCCATTAGACCTACAATTAAATCATTCCTTCAAATTTATAAAGACCTTGGAAGATAAGATTACAAACATTAAACATAATGCTTTAAAATCATCTCATGCCATAGATTCTCAAGATGTGTTGCATAACCCTATTGAACTTGAAATCTCTTTACACCCCTTGTGAACTGGATTTTTTCCACCTAATTCAACATTTTATGATGGAAAAGGTGATCTTGAAAAACATATTCAAACCTTTTATGTGGCATGCCTTGACTATGTTTCCAATGATAATCTTTTGACCAAATTATTTCCAAGAAACCTCAAGGACTATGCTTTGTGGTGGTTTTATGATTTACCTCTCTAATACGTTAAAGAATTCAAAATTATTATATACCAATTATTAACACACATTTTCATTAAAATTTATAAAAAGGTTTACTATGCCCCAATTAAAAAAATCAAACAAGGACCAATGAACCTATCAATGAATATGTCTTGAGCTATAAGACAGTGCTAGCTAAAATGACTAATCTTATGGCAAACATAAAGTTGTAAGATATATTCAAAAAAGCATTACTTGATATTTTACGTGAGTCCATTTTTTTTAAGAAGTTCAAATATTTCAATGACTTATTCCATGTTGTATGGAACTATGAAATGAAGATTATGTCATTGAATAAGATCAAGTATGTAGCAAACACATAAAATTCATCTACATATAATGCAAAGTTCACTTTTAAACCAAGTTATAAGGTAAATTATCTTGAGCATAAAAAGGAAACAACCACCATAGTTAACATAATTTCATAACAACCTTATCAACTTTTCCTATCTAATTCACTAAGGAGACCATTTATGCACTTACATGAGTCCCTAGTTTCATTACTCCTATAATTAATAGAGTGTCAGCTTACATCTCTCCCTAATCATATCAATTTTGATATGATTTGACCTATACCCAAAAGATATGATGTGAATGTTTATTGTAGTTATCATCAAGGACCAATACATTATACAAGTAGATGCTTTACCTTGAAACAAAAGATCCAAGATCTTATTGATAACCAAAACTTATATTTGAGGATCCTCCAAAGGAATTAGGTTCACAACTTGGTGATCACCATAAATATAAAATATTTAATAATCCTTTGCAAGACCCTTCTTAGAAGGAACCAAAATTTTAAATGGCATATAATGAACATCCTCCTCCATCACAACATGGACACCCACTAAATGGGGTTATTGGTACTTACACATGACATATACCTCTTACAGTTCATATATCCTCTATTAATTTTTATGATAGTGAAATTAAGGATTATGAATATGATTTTCATTTTATATTCATTTTAACATACCTTGATAAACACTCTATATGCATTATTATGATTGATAATGATACAAGCGAGCATGTTTTTACCATGAAGTTTCTTACGTATTTGGGTTATAATCATCATGATTTACACCCATCTACCATATCAATTAGACCATTCAATGGTAACTCTTAAAAGGTTATTGGTAAGATTTACCTACCTTTACATGTTGGTCCTACACATGTGATTACTACATTTTCAATTATCTATTCCATAGGTATCTTTCTTGGATACACACCCTTCAAGTAGTAATTTATAAAGTATATGGATGTGTTAAATACATTTGTGACAATTGACTAATTACGATTTCTAGAATTCCACATGAGCATCTTGTTGAAAAAAATAAAAATACACCCAAACAACTATCTATCAAGCCTACTAAGGCTAATTCACTATAAAAAGGTAAGCAACAGGTAATTTCCTTTATTAGGTGACCAGCACTTAAGAGACTATTTCATCAGATAAATACAATTGAATCATGAAAACCCCATATTCTACTATACACCATGATCATATATAGAAAGCACCTTAAAATGTACATATTACTACTATTCTAAATAAACCACACAACACTCAATGATGGATTCCAAAAACCCCTACTATGGCTATGCCTACTATTGATTCATGACCATAGAGTCCTATTTTACATAGGTAGATCACCATTGATATATCAAAGATAGATATTACACCTATACACACTCCTTAGTAGTGTAACTTGGGTATTACACAAGACTAAAAATGGGGATATAGCTATAGACATCCACTAGTTGGCATCATAGGATGATATTTCATATTTAATTTTTTTAAAAATATCAAAAAAATAGAAGTCAAAAAACACTTTTGGCACTTAAATGTTCCATTGGCTCCTTGACACCTATGTGTTAGTTCCATGTTGATGGATGACATACTCATTTATCATATGTACACATGTATATCACACTTCTATTTGAGTATGATATAGGCATATATAGATACATGATACATTCCTATTTCAGATGTTGGGTTTAACCTATAACCATGTGATATGGACATTAGGGCCATCTACTTTTTTGGTCTTAATACACTAGGTTATATGATTTTATGATCACTATACATTGTCATGTTTGAGCTTACATATGTAATTACACATGCCTATTATCCATGATATATCTTACACATAGTGCTTGATATGGTATACACTTAACCTAATTTTCCTAATACTTTGGATCCATAGGATACTATGACATGTTTATGATAGTTGTTTATATTTTACTTTATGCACTTCCTTGAGTGTCTTACCTTACTATTGTCTTCCTTGTTTGAGTATTTGAATATGCTACTTTTCTTGTGGCCCCTATTACTATATATGATTTCATTAACATTTTCATATGTCATTATTTATTTTATGGAAATTTGAAAATGTCATACTTGCCTTTTATGGATATTTGACTAAGTCATGTGCCTTCAATTGTATAACATTTAAACATGCATGTTATTTATAGTCTCCTTGGACCATTGCCTTTTGAATTATTTTTGAGTTCTCTTTTGTGTGTATTTGATAATATTTTATTATTATTGTATCCACCCAAAATTTACATGGTGTGACATTTATGACAACTTCGATGATGATACAATGACCTCTTATTTTGTGTTCCACAAGGAACTCTCTAGTTATATTCATTCCCTATGCTTCCATATTCTTATTTTGACCCCTTTCAGTCCCCTTAGTTCTAACCTTCCTATCCATTTCCATTTTGTTTCAAAAAATATCCATAAGTGATGAAACCACTGTAGCAGGTGACATACCCATACCACTTTGTTATGAAACTATCAAGATCTACTGCCCACTAAGGGCACACTTGATTACCTTTGTATAAGCAACTAAACATAGAATTTAACTAGAATGATAAGTAACTAGAAATGTGAAACAACACAGAATATGAGAGACAATACCCAATTGTATTAATACTCATTCAGAAGAAAATACAATAAAGAAGATGCCACACTTCTTCTTCCCACACCTCTAGAGCTCCCACACTTCTAGGGCTCACCAGAAATTCTCCTTCAATAGTTCACTCTCTCAATTACGGTCACAACAATCAACTCAAACACAGAGTTATTGTTCACCTCCACCAATCAGTAACAATGCTACCAGTACACCAAGTACACAACCATACTCCAAGTAGATCTCCCTACTCTTGCATCAACCTGCAAATCACCAGACCTTACTTACCACATAGATATCTCTACACCCTGAAGAACCCTTATCCTTGCCTCACCAAGTACTTATGATTCTTCAACCAGTACCCCGATGGATCTTCTACCAAAACTTGCACAACTTGCAACTCTCCCTAATCATACACACTCAGCACCCCTTTGGAACTAGGAGGAGCTACTCTTGCTCTCTCTACAAGCACAATGTCTATATAGCACTACAATATGACCGACGTTGGTTGATCAGACTAATGTTAGTTGCCCTGCAACTTATTCTACAACTCAGTAACCTTCAAAACTCCTATTCACATCTTGGTGAAGCTATTAGCTCTATAACCTAACAATCTCCCACTTAGAGATAAATAGCTGCACCTGTACCTGTACACCATCTAATTTGTTTCCTGAGTTGTATCCCTCTTCAAGCTTAATCCTGAAGACCAACCACCACACAACTTGTGTTGCACCTCCTGTCATCCAAGTAACCTGCCACATCTAAACCTACAATCACATGTAGTGAAGTCCCTGACCCTGCATAGCATGAATCCCTATTGCTAGTCCCTCTCAAATACCTGAGAACCCACTGAAATGCTTTCCAGTGCTTCTTCCTTGAATTGGCTCCAAACTCTCTAACAACTCCCACTACTTGGGAAAACTCAAGTCTACACTCGACTTCATGTGATTTTTGACACTGTTCTATGCTCAGCTTGAACTATCCAGCCCTTAGTGTGCTTACTAGTTATGCATCCTACAAATTAACCCTTGCCAACACCTCCTTCACATCAGCTGCCTTTAGAGACAAAATCAACCTATGATCTTCCATGTCTCTTATGCCAAAGAATTTCACTGCTCCCAAATTCTTCATGACATACCTCTGAACTAACTTTACCTTTAGCTCATAAAATCCCTGCATGTGTGACCCTGCAACAAGCAACCACACCACATACAGTAACAGGATAATGTTGCAACCATTATCCAACCTGTTAAAGAAAACACAATGGTTACATTGACCTTGACCAAAGCCATGCTTTGTCATACACCTATCAAACCTGTACCACTGTCCTACAGCCTACTCAAGACCATATACCCTAGCCTTCTATCTCACGTGTCCATCCACTCTCTTCTCTAACCTGGGAATCCATTCATCTGTCATTGATTTTATCCCAGCTAGCAACTCTACCAAAACTCCTGCTTGGTTCTCTTCCAAATAATTCATGCCATGCTCCCACTATTTCTTGGATTTTACCTGCATTGCCTCTTCACATCTTCCTAGTTCTTGACCATCAGTGAGCAACAAGTAATATAAATAAGGTGAACAATGAATATGAGGTTCACTTACCCTTTTAGTCTTCCACATGGGCATTTGAGACTCCTTGACAGCTTGTTATCCACCCAACATCCGTTCTAGTGACCGATCTCAGCCATCTCCCAATCTACAACTGACCAACATCGGTTCCCTGTGACTGACCCTAACTGCCGATGTCAGTTTTCTCTGACTGACATTGATTTGCACCTACCTGACACCACCAACTCTGCTAGTCTGCACATGACCAACGTCGATACCTATCTGTTTGATGTCGGTTTCTCCTGACTGACACTGGCAACTGTGTTCTCCTGTGAGTGATGACTTTTTACCTGCGAGCTCACCTTGGATCAAAACCCTATCTAAATCAACATAGCACTACCCAGAATAATTTAGTCCCCTCAGCTGATCTATGTCCGTCATCTCCTTCATGAACACCAAGGCTTTCCAATTCTTAATTTTGTCAAAAGCATCTGTCTTCTACTTAAGAACATGCATTCCTTTCTTACACATGTGACCAAGCCTACAAAGCCACATCTCTGCAACAAAAGGTGAATTAATAATATAAGTAGATAGATAAAGGATACCTACTTTCTTACCACCATCTAATTCAAGTGCATCCACTGTGAGAGTTATTGTGCATCTCTCATCACCCAACTTTCTTGAAGAAATTAGACTCATCTTCAACACTAGGACCTGCATGACATCCTCCAACACCTGTGTGTTACTCATCTGCAATTTCAGCTTCACTTCCCCTTTGCCAATAATCTGACAAGGCTCACCAACCCCTAAATAAATCTCTCCAAAGTCTCCCTGGACATACTCATGAAAAGATGCTCTATTTTGGGCTGCATGAAAAGAGGCAACAAAATTTATAAACCAAGATTCTACTTTATCTAGAGCATCTTGTGCAACAACACCTACAACATCTGCTTATTCAATTCCTTCATGTTGATCTTCTACCAACCAACAATCTTTCTTTACCTACTCTTTCTTTCCATCAATCTATAATTAACCATTCGTGCTATTCAGTTTCTCCATTCATAGCTTACTTTCTTCTGCCATTGCTATACTCCCACTCAAAAATAAACCCCTGTGAGTGACCTGTAATCAACAAACACTAACATGGCTTTGATACCACTTGATAGGACCTAGGCTCACAAAGCTCTGATACCAATTTTTAGGATCTACTGCCCACTAAGGGCACACTTGATTACCTTTGTATAAGAAATTAAACACAGAATTTAACCAGAATGATAAGTAACTAGAAATATGAAACAACACAGAATATGAGAGACAATACCCAATTATATTAATACTCATTCAGAAGAAAATACAATAAAGAAGATGCCACACTTCTTCTTCCCACACCTCTAGAGCTCCCACACTTCTAGGGCTCACTAGTAATTCTCCTTTAATAGTTCACTCTCTCAATTATGGTCACAACAATCAACTCAAACACAGAGTTATTGTTCACCTCCACCAGTTAGTAACAACATTGTCAGTACACCAAGTACACAACCATACTCCAAGTAGATCTCCCTGCTCTTGCATCAACCTACAAATCACCAGACCTTACCACATAGATATCTCTACACCCTAAAGAACCCTTGTCTTTGCCTCACCAAGTCCTTATGATTCTTTAACCAGTACCCTGATGGATCTTCTACTAGAACTTGCACAACCTGCAACTCTCCCTGATCATACACACTCAGCACCCCTTTGGAACTAGGAGGAGCTACTCTTGCTCTCTCTACAAGCACAATGGCTATCTAGCACTGTAATATGATCGACGTCGGTTGATCAGACCGACATCGGTTGCCTTGCAACTTGTTCTACAACTCAACAACCTTCGTAACTCCTCCAATTTGCATCTTGATGAAGCTTTTAGCTCCACAACCTAACAGAAACCACCCCTTAGTTTACATAATTTTCACAATGGTTTTTAAATCTAAGAGGTAGTTTTGGTTCTAAATTGGTAGTTATGAATTAAAATAGTGTTAGTTTTATAATTTAAATAGGTGGTTTTGTCAAAATAAGTAGTGGTTCGACAACCACCCCTACATAAATCATAAGTTCCATCATAATTGAAATGCCTTCCAAGATTACATCATGCTATATTTAACTTTAACTAGTTTTGCACAACTAGATTCATGTTATAATCTCATCACCTTGTGTTCACTTCCAATCATGCCAATCTCACTTAGTTTACTAATTTTATCCTTCTTTAGTTCATCTCAAGTTGAACTCACCGTCACACTTATTTTAACTCCTCCATGTAAACTCCATTCTCTTGCTACAAGAAGGTCAATTTTGGCCTAATTTTAGATCCATAAATTGCCATTAAAAGTTGATATTGAGAAGATTTTGTAGCCACATCCCTGCTACAATTTCTAGAAGATTTATCCTGTAGTATTTTTGAGTTGACTACATAGTTACAAGTGAATAAATGTCATTGGTGAGAGTAATTCAGACCTTTCAAGATAATACATTAGTCAGCCTCAGTTCATCTTCTCTTCTTTTTTGTATTGTATCTTTTCCCTTTTTCTAGTTATTCTAGAGTTTGTGCATCCTGTAGCTAGAGAGTTTCTTGAATTTACACAAGAGCATACAAAGCTATCATGTTAAGTATCTATCCATCGACACATTACATGTACTTCAATTGATGTATTCTAGAATCGGGATGGAGTTCTTTTAATTTCTAGTTTTTGTATACTTTATCATATTATATTTATTATAAATTTTTATTGTGATTAAATTAGTTTTCCATAAAATATATAAGAAGAAAATATTATAGTGAAATAAATCCATTTATTTTCATTTTATCTTTTATACCAAAACGTAGTTTCAATGTATGCTTGCATTTAATAAATTAGTTTCCTTTCAAATAAACAATACATCTTGTCAATCATTCCAAGAAAAAAGTATCTTATAAAGTATTCAATTCATTTCTAGCCAAGATAAATTTTATTTTACTCAATATTTACGCCAACTTATTACATTTAACAATCACCTAGGTAAATGTAGAAAAATAGAAAACCATAGGTTCATTCATGAAGGTAGTGGATTATTGATCTTAATTTTTTTAAAGAGTTAAAATCATTTTAATTCCTTTCCTTTAAAAAAAATGGAACTTATATCTTTTGATTTCATCCTACCAGTTCATTAGAAAAAGTTTGGTTTATAGAAAATTAAAAAAGGTTGAATAGTTAGCCTAGTTTGTTCACAAGAAAATTCATAATTGTTTCATTGACATTGTTTAGATTATATATATTATCATACTAATTACACACATAGATTCAATTTATTAATTTAGTTAGTTTCACATAAAACAATCAAAACAAATAAAAGCATTTCATCTAGTTTGCATATAGATAAACCAAGGAAAAATTAACATCTTGTATAATAGTTTAGGTTTCTTCTCTCTTACATTGCATGCATCTCAAACATTAAAAATGGATCTAAAAAAATAGTTTTGCCTTCATTTGATTTTATTTTTTATATCCTTTAATTTCATCACTTTATTTTTAGTAAGCAACCATTTATTTTTTAAAACCTAAAAAAGCCTAAAAATAACAAAATAAAATAAAAACAATGTCAAAAGCCTTGGTATTTCACACAAGACATACCAAAAGCCTTTCCAATCTATGTAAGAAAACCATACCATACATAAAACTTTCCAATCCATGCAAGTAATCACATCTACCAGAATCCTTGTCCATATGCACAATAAAACATATATTAAACCATGCTTCAACATTCTAATAAGAACACTTTACAAGCCATTGACTAACAAGCACATACACATTTCCCTAGATTTTTCCTAGTATCTTTTGGATAAACCTTCTCAAGACACTAGGTCTTATCCATCATGGTCTATTCCATAGAATTATATCACCTAGTTCAACCATTGTTACACTATCTAATATTAACATTGAGTTGAGTCATGAGGTATTTTAATACACTCCAGTTTACCATCTCATCATAGAGTCTTTAGCCACCTTATAAGAACAAGAACACATCCCCAATCTACCTATCATTATTCTCTCACAAAATAAGAGATGTTAGGACAACTCATATAAGATTAGTCACCCATCCATTCCATCTTCTTGTCATCATGTCTAGCCTAATATTATATCATTCACACTTAGTAGATGACATTGGTTGGGTAGATTCAACCCAAAAAAGTAGATCTTATTTCATGAGTCATTTATCCCATTATTTCTCATTTATTTGAGCCTATCATTGACCAAGAACTATGCCTTATTGTGATATCAGATATTGAAGGGCCTTGGAGCTCTATCTCCACACAAATAAATGCTCTCAATGAGCACTGAGATGTTATTTAGGTCTTTTGGTTCCATAAAAAGAACCCATTACCACCACCTATCCCAAATATCATTTCACACAATAATCAACCAAACCCCTATTCCATCCATTACATTATCTACCTCAGCCAAACCTCAGGGATTTGAGTGCATAGATTAGTAGGTGATAATTTACATGTATATAAATTGGTGAACCCAATGTGAAATACTTTATCCTTTACATATCCCTCTTCATTTTTCTCCCTTTTCTCTTATCCAACTCACTTCCTTCCATTTATTCTATATGTATCCATATACCCACATAATGTTTGGATAGGATATGAATGGATCCCTTGGGCTAGAAGGCTATAGGATAATCCAAATTGGATCTAACAAACCTTTATTAATGATTTGGAATCACCCAACCTTCAAAATTAATGATAAATACCAATATTATGAATAATCCTTCTATAACACTAAAAAAATAGTAGAATTATCATCTAAGAGATACATGATGTATTTAAAACTACAAATAACCATCCTAACTCTAGCCTCATGAACCTTACTAGTGGAGGCACAACCACTCCTTGTATGGCCATGAGGATATCTATACATTTTTAAAGCCTATACATATAAATTATCACCAAATATGATCACTACTTTGGAAAGATACATCATTTAGAGCTTGACTAGTACTACCATCTCCTTGAGGGATCTATACACTATTGCCACCAACTTATGGCTGAATTTGTCAAGGTATTCAACATAAACAAACTCATAAATTTTTTCATACAATAGTTCTTGCATATAAAACAAGAATACAACAAGTCAGTTGCCCATTTCATTTCAATATGGTGGCAAGTCTTGTATTCTCTTACCATACCTAACATTGACTAATGAGAGTTATGCAATCTTTTCCTCCACTCCCTCAATGAAGAAACAAGGGAGGATGTCTATAAGTTTTTGTAACAATCATATGAAGAGGCCCTCAAAACTATATTGTGTATTGACCAAGGAGCCATCAATAGTGGCCAATATACTTATGGGGCCAATGAGTGCATCATCACTCCTAGCCAAAAAAATGGGGGGTCTCAAAATATGAACTTGAACCCAAACTATGTAAACAACCAAGGTCCTAAGATACTAGAAAATAATATGAATGTTACCGCTAATGGCATCACCAATCAATCCAATAATTAAAACCACATAAATAAAATTCAATATCCATAAACAAATAACACCCACAATGCTAACAATGTTAGCGTTAGGAACCAAACCTTCCCCCATGCCATTCATTTGGTTGAATTCAACTAGTTATTATCTCATAATATGCAATATCAAAACTACAAACAAGTCAAATACCAAAAAATTTAATGATACCCATAGCTTCATAATCATGGTTATTATCAATAGAAGAATTAATAGGTATTTGAATAATAAGGGAAAAACATGTGACCTAGGAATTAAAACCTCAACATTTATCTCCTATTCTAAATATTCATAAGACATGATACTAGGGGATACTGAGAATATAACAAGTTAGTACAAAGAATCCCAAAGGATCAAAGGAAATTTTTTTGGATATGTTCTTAGGAAGTATGCACCCAAACACCCAAACCTTTCCAAATAGTCACATTGCTCCCAAAAAGTAGATTCTACAAATTTATAATAATCCTTTCCCCAACCACCAAACTCACCCCCTATAAGGTCAACAATAGAATAACCTAAAAGGTCACCACATTTAGCACTTCCAATCCATAATGATAGGAAATCATTATCTCAAAGCCTCCACTTCTAGGGTTGCAAACACTGATGTATCTCCTCACTTGGGAGTTCAAGTCAAGACCTAGATGATAGGTTCATAGAATTAGAAGATGAAAAGGAATCATACATTATAGCTCTCATTAGATGGGATTAACCTATCATTAGACCCAATGTGACTATGGTTGAAATATATAAAAAGAAGATGTTCTACCTAATGACCCACCACCTTCCACACATAATTAGTGGGCCATGAATTATGATGGGGTCAAGTGTCATCTAGGTCCTAGGGTAGGATTCATTCTCATTTCCCCTAAGGGGTTATTTATGCCCTTTGGGATCAAACTAGACTCTAAGTGCACAAATAATGGAGCTAAGTGCAAAGCCTTAATGTTTGGTATGTTCATCATGAAGTGCCTAGTTGTCTAAAACTTAAAAATCCAAGAAGATTCATAATTAGTGGAAAATCAAGTATGTAAAGTATACCAAACCAAAGTTAAAAACCTCTAATTGTATAAAATCATTTCCACAAGGTCACAAGGACTTTGATTATGTATCTATCAAAATAATCCCTAGGGAATAAAACTAAATTATTGACTATATGAATACATCATCTTCATGTTTTGTACCCCATCTAATGATTCCAAATTTAGATTTATATTCTCAATTAGGATGAATCCTCTCATAATTAAGTCTCCTAATGACCAAACAATCACCCATGTCAAATGAGATAAGGCCCCCTTTATCTTGAATCTAGATAATAATGATGAAGCCATCCTTGAATTCTTATAAGCCTATAATAAATTCCATTTATTCCATCAAAAGAGGGGATTCTGTGTCACCTATTATCCTAACTCAGCCCTCAAAGTCAAGTTTGACAAATCCCACTACCATGTGGTTGATTATCTCTCCTCTGATGATGAACATGATGTCTTCAACATCGAGGGATAATATATAGATTTGCCCCTGACTCCTAACATATTTAAAGAGGGAAATACATGCAATTAAAAATGCATAATGTCTATAAATAAATCATAACTTAGAGAAGAGAGATCATACCATACACTTCTGATTGGGGACATATTTCTTAAGTGGGAACATGACCAATATGGGGATTCATTAGACCTAATTATAAGATCTCTTTTTATAATACACCATGCTAGGGAGGGTGTTGAAGCCTCTAATAATGAATAATCATGAAATAACCCTAAGGGAGTCCTGAGTTTTAATATTTCACCTAAACTAATAGCAAGTAAAGTAAATATAATCTAGTACTCACCAAAGCTTATGGCACAAAGTGTGATAGGACCTAGGTTCCCCAAAGCTCTGACAAAACTTGTTAGAATTAAGAGCACACATGATTACCATTGTATAAGCAACTTAAGATGCGGAAATAACTAGAAGAATAAGTAACTATCAATGAGAAATAACACAAAATATGAGAGGCAACACACAATTATATTCAACTCATTACAGAAGGAAATTACAATAAAGAGATCACACTCTTCTTCCACCTCTGTGAGGCTTCCCACTCCTCAAGGGCTCCTAGTAATCTTCCCTCAAGAGTAATCTTCTCTCAATTCAGGTCACAACACACAGCTAACACAAGCTGTTGTTCACCTCATTATACTGTTAGTACAACCAAGTATGAATCAGTACTCCAAGTAGATCTCACCATGATCTTGCTCCTTGATGTATTGCTGTCACCTTGGATCTTGCTCCCCCACTAATCTCCTTTTGACCCTCACATACACACACCCCTGCAGACCAACCTGATCTTACTTATCACATGTAGATCTCCTCCATGATCTTGCAACACCCTGCAGACCAAACCTGATCTTATATACATGAAGAATCCTACTTGATTCTACCATGGGAAGAACTCTCATAGTTCTACAATTTACAATACAGCCCATGAGTCTATTATATAGATCTCATGCATATAATGATTAGACTTGCGGCTCAAGACTCGACTCAGTCTTTAACATGCAAAAAACTCATTCAACTAACTGACTATTTGTCAACAACCAGTTCTGAACTACACAGGCAACCAACATCGATCCCTGTCTGACTGGAGGTGACTGACATCGGCTAACTCCTACTGATGTCGATTGCTTTCTATCAAACCCTACCCAACGTTGGTGTGGCCTGCTGATGTCAGCAATTGTGACACTGCAATCCATGTTTGCATTTGGGTGAAGCTTTCAGCTCCACAACCTAACAATCTCCCACTTGTAGATAAACAACTGCACTTGTACCTATACCAGTACATTGTCTAATCTGTATCCTGGCTTGTATTCCTCTTCAAGCTTAATCTTGAAGACAACCTACCACACACCCTGTGGTGTTACACCTATGTCTAAATTTCTCCATTCTTAGCTTACCTTCTTCTACCATTGCTCTACTCCCACTCAATCAGAAACCCCTGAGAGTAACCTGTAATCAACAACCACTAACCAGATCTGAACCACCTGTTAGTAAACCTTGCTCTGAGAACCTCCAACCTCACTCTGATACCATTTGATAGCACCTAGGTTCCCCAAAGCTCTAACGCAACTTGTCAGAATTAAGAGCACACATGATTACCATTGTATAAGCAACTTAAGATGCAGAAATAACTAGAAGTATAAGTAACTATCAATGAGAAATAGCACAGAATATGAGAGGCAACACACAGTTGTATTCAACTCATTAAAAAAGAAAATTACAATAAAGAGATCACAATCTTCTTCCACCTCTGTGAGGCTTCCCACTCCTCAAGGGCTCCCAGTAATCTTCCCTCAAGATTAATCTTCTCTCAATATAGGTCACAACACACAGCTAACACAAGCTATTGTTCACCTCATTATACTGTTAGTAGGTCTCGATATAGATCTCACCATGATCTTGCTCCTTGATATATTGCAGTCACCTTAGATCTTGCTACCCCACCAATCTCCTTTTGACCCTTGCATACACACACCCCTGCAAACCAACCTGATCTTACTTATCACATGTAGATCTCCTCCATGATCTTGCAACACCCTACAAACCAAACCTGATCTTACATACATGAAGAATCCTACTTGATTCTACCATTGGAAGAACTCTCCTAGTTCTACACTTTACAATACAGCCCATGAGTCTATTATATAGATCTCATGCATACAATGATTAGACTTGTGGCTCAAGACTCGACTCAGTATTTAACATACAAACAACTCGTTCAACTAACTAACTCTTTGTCAACAACTAGTTCTAAACCACATAGGTGACTGATGTCGGTCCCTTTCTGACTGGAGGTGACCGACGTCGACCGAATCCTGCCAATGTCGGTTGCTTTCTGTCGACCCCTGCCCGATGTCAGTGTGGCCTGCTGATGTCGGCAACTGTGACACTACAACACTCCTCCATGTTTGCATTCGAGTGAAGCTTTTAGCTCCACAACCTAACAATCTCCCCCTTGGAGATAAATAGCTGCACCTATACCTATACCAGTACATTGTCTAATCTGTATCCTAGCTTGTATTCCTCTTCAAGCTCAATCTTGAAGACAACCCACCACACACCCTGTGGTGCTACACCTGTGTCTAAATTTCTCCATTCTCAGCTTACCTTCTTCTACCGTTGCTATACTCCCACTTAATAAAAAACCCCTGAGAGTAACCTGTAATCAACAACCACTAAGCAGATCTAAACCACCTGTTAGTAAACCTCACTCTGAGAACCTCCAACCTTGCTCTGATACCATTTGATAGGACCTAGGTTCCCCAAAGCTCTAACACAACTTGTCAGAATTAAGATCACACATGATTACCATTGTATAATCAACTTAAGATGTGGAAATAACCAAAAGTATAAGTAACTATCAATGAGAAATAACACAGAATATGAGAGGCAACACACAATTGTATTCAACTCATTATAGAAGGAAATTACAATAAAGAGATCACACTCTTCTTCCACCTCTGTGAGGCTTCCCACTCTTCAAGGGCTCCCAGTAATCTTCCCTCAAGATTAATCTTCTCTCAATATAGGTCACAACACACAGCTAACACAAGCTGTTATTCAGCTCATTGTACTGTCAGTACAAACCAATACTCCAAGTAGATCTCACCATGATCTTGCTCCTTGATGTATTACTGTCACCTTGGATCTTGCTCCCCCACCAATCTCATTTTGACCCTTGCATACACACACCCCTGCAGACCAACCTGATCTTACTTATCACATGTAGATCTCCTCCATGATCTTGCAACACCCTGCAGACCAAACCTGATCTTACATACATGAAGAATCCTACTTGATTCTACCATGGGAAGAACTCTCCTAGTTCTACACTTTACAATATGGCCCATGAGTCTATTATATAGATCTCATGCATATAATGATTAGACTTGTGGCTCAAGACTCGACTCAGTCTTTAACATACAAACAACTCATTCAACTAATTGACTGTTTGTTAACAACTAGTTCTGAACCACACAGGTGACCAACATCGGTCCCTATCTGACTCGAGGTGATCGACGTTGGCCGACTCCTACCGATGTCGGTTGCTCTTCTATCGACCCCTGCCTGACGTCAGTGTGGCCTACCGACGTCAGTGACTATGACAGTGCAACCCTCCTCCATGTTTGCATTGGGGTGAAGCTTTTAGCTCCACAACCTAACAATCTCCCACTTGAAGATAAATAGATGCAATTATACCTATACCAGTACATTGTCTAATTTGTATCCTGGCTTGTATTCCTCTTCAAGCTCAATCTTGAAGACAACCCACCACACACCCTGTGGTGCTACACCTGTGTCTAAATTTCTCCATTCTCAGCTTACCTTCTTCTACCATTATTATACTACCACTCAATCAGAAACCCCTAAGAGTAACTTGTAATCAACAACCACTAACCAGATCTAAACCACCTGTTAGTAAACCTCCCTCTGAGAACCTCCAAACTCACTCTGATACCATTTGATAGGACCTAGGTTCCCCAAAGCTCTGACACAACTTGTCAAAATTAAGAGCACACATGATTACCATTGTATAGGCAACTTAAGATGCAGAAATAACCAAAAGTATAAGTAACTATCAATGAGAAATATCATAGAATATGAGAGGCAACACACAATTGTATTCAACTCATTAAAGAAGGAAATTACAATAAAGAGATCACACTCTTCTTCCACCTCTGTGAGGCTTCCCACTCCTCAAGGGCTCCCAGTAATCTTCTCTCAAGAGTAATCTTCTCTCAATAAAGGTCACAACACATAGCTAACACAAGTTGTTGTTCACCTCATTATACTGTCAGTACAACCGAGTATGAACCGGTACTCCAAGTAGATCTCACCATGATCTTGCTCATTGATGTATTACTGTCACCTTGGATCTTGCACCCCCGCTGATATCCTTTTGACCCTCGCATACACACACCCCTGTAGACCAACATGATCTTACTTATCACATGTAGATCTCCTCTATGATCTTACAACACCCTACAAACCAAACCTGATCTTACATACATGAAGAATCCTACTTGATTCTACCATGGGAAGAACTCTCCTAGTTTTACACTTTACAATACAGCCCATGAGTCTATTATATAGATCTCATGCATATAATGATTAGACTTGTGGCTCAAGACTCGACTAAGTCTTTAACATGTAAAAAACTCATTCAACTAACTAACTATTCATCAACAACCAATTTTGAACTGCACAGGTGACCGACGTCAGTCCCTTTCTGACTAGAGGTGACCGATGTCAGCCGACTCTTGCCAATTTCGGTTGCTCTTCTATCGACCCCTGCCTGACGTCGATGTGGCCTGTTGATGTCAGTAACTGTTACACTGCAACACTCCTCCATGTTTGCATTTGAGTGAAGCTTTTAGCTCCACAACCTAACAATCTCCCCCTTGGAGATAAATAGTTGCACCTGTACCTATACCAGTACATTGTCTAATCTATATCCTAGCTTATATTCCTCTTCAAGCTCAATCTTGAAGACAACCCACCACACACCCTGTGGTGCTACACCTGTGACTGAATTTCTCCATTCTCAGCTTACCTTCTTCTGTTGTTGCTATACTCCCACTCAATAAAAAACTCCTGAGAGTAACCTGTAATCAACAACCACTAACCAGATCTGAACCACCTATTAGTAAACCTCACTCTGAGAACCTACAACCTTGCTCTGATACCATTTGATAGGACCTAGGTTCCCCAAAGCTCTGACACAACTTGTCAGAATTAAGAGCACACATGATTACCATGGTATAATCAACTTAAGATGCAGAAATAACCAGAAGTATAAGTAACTATCAATGAAAAATAACACAGAATATGAGAGGTAACACACAATTGTATTCAACTCATTACAGAAGGAAATTACAATAAAGAGATCACACTCTTCTTCCACCTCTGTGAGGCTTCCCACTCCTCAAGGGCTCCTAGTAATCTTCCCTCAAGAGTAATCTTCTCTCAATACAGGTCACAACACACAGCTAACACAAGCTGTTGTTCACCTCATTATACTGTCAGTACAACCAAGTATGAATCAGTACTCCAAGTAGATCTCACCATGATCTTACTCCTTGATGTATTGTTGTCACCTTGGATCTTGCTCCCCCACTGATCTCCTTTTGACCCTCACATACACACACCCCTGCAGACCAACCTGATCTTACTTATCACATGTAGATCTCCTCCATGATCTTGCAACACCCTGCAGACCAAACCTGATCTTATATGCATGAAGAATCCTACTTGATTCTACCATGGGAAGAACTCTCCTAGTTTTACACTTTATAATACAGCCCATGAGTCTATTATATAGATCTCATGCATACAATGATTGGACTTGTAGCTCAAGACTCAACTCAGTATTTAACATGCAAACAACTCGTTCAACTAATTGACTGTTCGTCAACAACTAGTTCTGAACCGCACAGGCGATTGACATCGGTCCCTATCTGACTGGAGGTGACTAACGTTGGTCGACTCCTGTTGATGTTAGTTTCTCTTTTGTCAACCCCTACCTGATGTTGGTGTGGCCTGTCGACGTCGGTGACTGTGACATTGCAACCCTCCTCCATGTTTGCATTCTGGGGAAGCTTTTAGCTCCACAACCTAACAATCTCCCACTTGGAGATAAACAACTACACCTATACCTATACCAATACATTGTCTAATCTATACCCTAGCTTGTATTCCTCTTCAAGCTAAATCTTGAAGACAACCCACCACACACCCTATGGTGCTACACCTGTGTCTGAATTTCTCCATTCTCAGCTTACCTTCTTTTGTCGTTACTATACTCCCACTCAATCAAAAACCCCTGAGAGTAACCTATAATCAATAACCACTAACCAGATCTGAACCACCTATTAGTAAACCTCACTCTGAGAACCTCCAACCTCACTCTGATATGATTTGATAGGACCTATGTTCCCCAAAGCTCTGACACAACTTGTCATAATTAAGAGCACACATGATTACCATTGTATAAGCAAATTAAGATGTGGAAATAACTTGAAGTATAAGTAACTATCAATGAGAAATAGCATAAAATATGAGAGGCAACACATAATTGTATTCAACTCATTACAAAAGGAAATTATAATAAAGAGATCACACTCTTCTTCCACCTCTGTGAGGCTTTCCACTCCTCAAGGGATCCTAGTAATCTTACCTCAAGAGTAATCTTCTCTCAATACAGGTCACAACACACAGCTAACACAAGCTATTGTTCACCTCATTGTACTATCAGTACAATTGAGTATGAACCAGTACTCCAAGTAGATCTAACCATGATATTTTTCCTTGATGTATTGTTGTCACCTTGGATCTTGCTCCCTCGTCAATCTCCTTTTGACCCTTGCATACACACACCGTTGTAAACCAACTTGATCTTACTTATCACATGTAGATCTCCTCCATGATCTTTCAACACCTTGCAGACCAAACCTAATCTTACATACATGAAGAATCCTACTTGATTCTACCATGGGAAGAACTCTCTTAGTTCTAAACTTTACAATACGGCCCATGAGTCTATTATATAGATATCATGCATACAATGATTAGACTTACAGCTCAGGACATGACTTAGTCTTTAACATACAAATAACTCATTCAGCTAAATGATTGTTTGTCAACAACCAGTTTTGAACCACACAGGTGACCAACATCAATCCCTGTCTGACTGGAGGTGACTGACATCAGCCCACTCCTGTCGATGCTGATTGTTCTTCTATCGACCCTTGCCCGACATCAGTGTGGCCTACCGACGTCAACAACTATGACACTGCAACCCTCCTCCATGTTTTCATTTGGGTGAAGCTTTTAGCTCCACAGCCTAACAATCTCTCACTTGGAGATAAACAACTGCACCTGTACCAATACTAGTACATTATCTAATTTGTATCCTGGCTTGTATTCCTCTTCAAGCTCAATATTGAAGACAACCCACCACACACCCTATGGTGCTACACCTGTGTCTAAATTTCTCCATTCTCAACTTACCTTCTTCTACCATTGCTATACTCACACTCAATTAGAAACCCCTGAGAGTAACCTGTAATCAATAACCACTAACCAGATCTGAACCACCTATTAGTAAACCTCGCTCTGAGAACCTCCAACCTCGCTTTGATACCATTTGATAGGACCTAGGTTCCCCAAAGCTCTGACACAACTTGTCAAAATTAAGAGCACACATGATTTCCATTGTATAAGCAAATTAAGATGTAGAAATAACCAGAAGTATAAGTAACTATCAATGAGAAATAACACAGAATATGAGAGGCAACACACAATTGTATTCAACTCATTACAGAAGGAAATTACAATAAAGAGATCACACTCTTCTTCCATCTATATGAGGCTTCCCACTCCTCAAGGGCTCCCAGTAATCTTCCCTCAAGAGTAATCTTCTATCAATACAGGTCATAACACATAGCTAACACAAGCTATTGTTCACCTCATTATACTATCAGTACAACTGAGTACGAACTGATACTCCAAGTAGATCTCACCATGATCTTACCCATTGATGTATTGCTGTCACCTTGGATCTTGCTCCCCCACCGATCTCCTTTTGACCCTCACAAACACACACCCCTGTAGACCAACCTGATCTTACTTATCACATGTAGATCTCCTCCATGATCTTGCAACACCCTGTAGAACAAACCTGATCTTACATACATGAAGAATCCTACTTGATTCTACCATGAGAAGAACTCTCCTAGTTTTACACTTTACAATACAGCCCATGAGTCTATTTTATAGATCTCATGCATATAATGATTAGACTTGCAACTCAAGACTCAACTCAGTCTTTAACATGCAAACAACTCATTCAACTAATTGACTGTTCGTCAACAACCAATTCTAAACCACACGGGTGACCGACGTCGGTCCCTATCTGACTGGAGGTGATCAATGTTGGCCGACTCCTACCAATGTCAGTTGCTCTTCTGTCGACCCTTGCCCAATGTCGGTGTGGCCTGCCGACGTCAGTGACTATGACATTGTAACCCTCCTCCATGTTTGCATTCGAGTGAAGCTTTTAGCTCCATAACCTAACAATCTCCCACTTGGAGATAAACAACTACACCTATACCTATACCAGTACATTGTCTAATCTATATCCTGGCTTGTATTCCTCTTCAAGCTCAATCTTGAAGACAACCCACCACACACCCTGTGGTGCTACACCTGTGTCTGAATTTCTCCATTCTCAGCTTACCTTCTTCTATCGTTGCTATACTCCCACTCAATCAGAAACCCCTGAGAGTAACCTATAATCAACAACCACTAACCAAATCTGAACCACCTGTTAGTAAACCTCACTTTGAGAACCTCCAACCTCGCTCTGATACCATTTGATAAAACCTAGGTTCCCCAAAGCTCTGACACAACTTGTTAGAATTAAGAGCACACATGATTACCATTGTATAAGCAACTTAAGATGCAGAAATAACCAGAAGTATAAGTAACTATCAATGAGAAATAGCATAGAATATGAGAGGCAACACATAATTGTATTCAACTCATTACAGAAAGAAATTACAATAAAGAGATCACACTCTTCTTCCACCTCTTGAGGCTTCCCACTCCTCAAGGGCTCCTAGTAATCTTCCCTCAAGAGTAATATTCTCTCAATACAAGTCACAACACAGCTAACACAAGCTATTGTTCACCTCATTGTACTGTCAGTACAACCGAGTACAAACCGGTACTCCAAGTAGATCTCACCATGATCTTGCTCCTTAATGTATTGCTATCACCTTGGATCTTGGTCCCCTGCCAATCTCATTTTGACCCTCTCATACACACACCCCTGCAAACCAACCTGATCTTACTTATCACATGTAGATCTCCTCCATGATCTTGCAACACCCTGTAGACCAAACCTTATCTTACATACATGAAGAATCCTACTTGATTCTACCATGGGAAGAACTCTCCTAGTTATACACTTTACAATATAGCCCATGAGTATATTATATAGATCTCATGCATATAATGATTAGACTTGCAGCTCAAGACTCGACTTAATCTTTAACATGCAAACAACTCATTTAACTAACTGACTGTTCATCAACAACTAGTTCTGAACCGCATAAGTGACCAACGTCGGTCCCTATCTGACTAAAGGTGATCGACTTCGGCTGACTCCTAATGATGTCAATTGCTCTTCTGTCAACCCCTGCCCAACGTCGGTGTGGCCTCCCAACGTCGTGACTGTGACACTGCAACCCTCCTCCATGTTTGCATTTGGGTGAAGCTTTTAGCTCCACAACCTAACAAAGTGGGGGTTAAAAATAATAAAAGTAAACATGATTAAGAGACATATACTCACGTCAAAGTATACAAAATCTTAATGTATATAATATAAGTACAAATGCATATCTATCTACTCTTATAAAGGATGAATAAAGTTAGGAATACTCACCTTTGACTATAAATCCATCAAGCCTCAATCTCTCCCTTACCCAAGGTGCTTTACAAGGCATTGTGGTATGAAACGATGACAAATACAAATAATCTCTAGGCTACACAACCTATCAATGTATCCAAAATACTTATCTACAAGACAAGATTTGTATCTCCAAAGAAATTATGAAACCCTAAGGTTGTTCTTCAAGTAGAATGGTGAATAAGAAAATTTAATACTTCGTACTTCTTCTTCTCTTCTCTAAATAATGGTGAAATGAAATTGTGTATGTAGGTAGATTTTTAACCTTAACCCTTCCAAAAATCCTAGCTGATAGGGTCAACCCACTTGACCTAACATAATTTCAAAAAATAATTCACTAGGTTAAGAGCTAGGTTGGTGAAAGGCTAAACTAGTTCCTGAGTGATAATCACCCAAAAATATACAAGGTTAACCAGTCAACCTAGTACAACTGATTGACAAAAAGGTATTAAGGTGAGGAAAAGGAGGATAAAATATAGAAAATTACTAGAATGGGTACAATAGAGAAGAACAAGCTTAGGGACAATGTTTTTCAAGAAACAAGTGTATAGATAACAAGTGGCAAAAGGGACAATAATCTTGTGAAGCACCAATTATCTATCCACCCTTTTACCAATGCATCCCTTAAGACATGCACTCAAAGAGAATGACAATAAAAAATTTGATATAAGATATAAAGTGTCAGTATGTGATAAAAGTTTGAAAATATTATTTGTATACATGCCCCATTCGAAGCTCATCATGCATCGTGTGAGTGCAACATAGGGTGGTGCTTCATGAATAAAACATGATAAGACATAATGTTGATGCTAGGTAAAGTATAGTAAGGATAAAATAAGATAAATAAAAGGACAAAATTGAAAAACACATACCTTTACTTACCTTAGTGTTGTAGATAAAGAAGTAAACTACAAGAGAACTGAAGGCATCTAATATGAATAACATTAGGTGAACCTATAAAGTTAGTGCCAAATATAGCCAAAAATTTAAAAAATGGAATATAAGCATATAGTAGAAAAAATAGTTCTCTACATCATCATGATTCCATAACATTTTATGGTTTGAAAAATGGATGAATAGAAACAAAGATATAGGCAAAACAAGGAATCTTACAAAAAAGATTTGAAAGAATAAGATTTTGAAAAGTGATTTTAAATAGGTTGAAATGAAAGTCATTTGTTATTTTTGACTTGTGAAAGAGAGAAATAGAGCTCTAATAAATAGAAACAAGCTAGGATGATGAGGAGATGATATGTTAGATGAGAGGGACCCCCAATGGTGGTAGCAGGTGCACTATAGGTAGGCAACTAAGAATCTTAAGCTAGTTTTTGAATATTTAAGTGAAATTAAGTGTTTTTTTTTAGAAATTTGTGTTTTAAAGAATTTATATATAAAAGTGAACCCAAATCATATGATAAGGGTAGGAAAAATCATTTAGGGAAATGGGTTTGAAGGGTTTGGGGAAATAACTACCATAAGGCACTTATTTCACAAAATGTAAGGGCTCAACAGGGAAAAATAACTAGGTTGACCTAATCAACCTAGTAGGCTAAAAATTGTCAAAATCCACACTACCAACCTAGTTGGTATATGCCAATGTAGGTTTTTTCCAGACTACTGACCTAGTACATTGCTATCGACCTAGTACAAAAATTCATTGTGATAACTCAACACTAAGAGGAGAAAATAGATGGGTTGACTTAGATTTTTAAGTCAATTGAGTCAAAACAGGGAAATTTTAAACAAACTAGAGTTTGACCAAAGGACTAGAATAGTATGAAAATGCATGTAATAAGCCAAAAGAGTACTAGAGGGGCCCATAATAAATGAGTTAGTCTAAAAGGGAAAAGTAGGATAAGATAGGTCCAATTAATTAAAAATGAATAAATTAAAGTAAATTAAGCATGTTTTTGATTAAAATTTTGAAAAGAATGTATTTCGATTATACATGACATAGATAATCTAATACATCTTTTGTTATTTCTTGATTATAGGGGAATTCAAGATTCTATCACTTGATGGGTGCATCATGGCTCCCAAATTTATTGGAGCACTTGTTTATAGAGGATAGAGCTAGATTGATTATTTTAGGCTGAGGCATAACATATATGTGAAGGATACCTTAGTTTAGATTTGTTAGTTATGTTCTTAGGATCCTAGTAATGATTGACTAACACCTTTAGGTGGGAGGTGGAGGGGGATGCCATAGAGGTGGGTATCACCTTGGATAATATGCATGCCATCCTAAGACTACCCATTGTAGGGACACCCATAGTCATAGGAGTACCTAATAGTGATGAGGAGAGGATAGCCTTAGCCATATGGGTGATGGGATCGAAGATGATACACTCTAGATTGAGGGTGAATATGTTATATATATATATATATATATATATATATATATATATATATATATATATATATATATATATATATATATACATACATCATAGATTATAGATATTTATAAGGATATGATATGACTTGTGACAACATAGGTATTATGTCACAAGTTATATGGAAAGGTATCACTCTTTGTGATAGCCTTGAGCTAGATGATATTAGAAGAGAGGGTGTTATATGACTTGGGATCTATCATTTGGGTACATCTCATAAATGACTTGTTTGGAGTGTTGCCTAGAGGGTAGAATTTAATGGGACCAATTATATTATTGATGGTATGAATATATAATAGTTTCCCCATGTATCGATCAATTAGGTTGCCCCATGCGATTGATGATGGGTTACCTCAAGTTCATATATAGAGATAAGACTAGGTAGCATAGGCCAAGCACCATGTACCAGCATTATAGATGATAAGATAGATGGATATTATATGGTATCCATATGGGTACTTGATACGATATGGCTTAGTTGAGAGATAATGACACTAGGTTTGGCATGGACATAGGTAACAAGGCACTATACCTAGTGGATGGAGTTACATTTAGTGGCATAATTAATAAGATAAATGGGATTACCTCACCTAATGACATTGATAATGGTGCTTAAATTTTGGTCCAAGCACATGTGAGAGACATAAGGGAAGGGAGTACTAGGGCCACTAATTACTAGGTTAACACTCAGGTCACATCATGAGAAACCATAGATTAGTTGAGCATGACAGGTAGTAGAGTGGGAAGAGATGGATATAGTGGTAGGAGTACTAGAGGTACCACCACTAATGTCATATCAGGATTAGTGATCACCATAGACATGATGTCAATGGAGGTGATAGGAGTAGAAGAGAATAGATATTATCACCATCTCAGATGACCTAGTAGGTGGTCTAAAGCAGAATTGGATGATAGAGAGGCCATCAAGGCATAGGTTAAGATGGGCACAAGTTCTAACTCTAGGAGTTATTTTAGGAGTTATATGATAGATGAGGTTTTTAGAGGCTATACTGATGGGGATACTATGCTTGGTGGTCACAAAGATGGTGAGATAGTAGTGGTTGAAACATAGATAGATAATAAAAGATGATTAAATTATGCTTAAGTTTTATTTGAGATAGATTAGGGATAGATATATTTTGAGATATATCAGTGATCTAATATCTATTTGGTTTTATTTTTGTAGAAGTGGTAGAGGATGAAGACATTATATGGGGGTCCCTGGTGAGGGAATCACTACATGATGTCCTAGATGAGGCACTAATGTCGTATGACCCCACTACACTAGAGGATATTAGGGTACCATCTTTCCTAGCTCAGGTGAGTTGGTTTAGATTGGATGGAGAGGCTATAAGGTAGTTATGAGTACATAGAGAGGGGATGAAACCACCAACAAATATGGGTGTAGGAGAGTCATGATCATGGTAGGACCTAGTTGAGGAGAAAGCTACACATCTAGTTATAATGACACAAATGGGACATGTATAGGTACAAGAGAGAGAAACACATGTAGTGGCCCTAACCCATATTACATAGGTACAAGAGAAGTAGAGAATGACACATGTATTAACCCTGGCCTAGTTGGCATAGGTGGAGGCTTAGGTGGGTCATATACATGGGTAGGTATTAGGATTGATATCTCAAATAGTCTATTTATAATTTTTTATTTAGAGGGGTCATATTGAGGCATATATATGGCTTATTTTGGCATTTAGATATGGATCATTACGATTGTGCTTGTTGATGCTTGGATATATTTCTTTATAGCATATGTATTTAGAATTTTTTTGTATATGTTATGGGAAATATATGAGTTGTGGTTTATTTTCTAGCATTATGTGGGACACATGCATGGGTGAAAAGAAACAACAAAAAAAGACTTGATAAAATATAATTAATCAAAAATGTACTACACACTATTTCAAGTTGGGAAATGTGTAATTACAAGAAAATGACTAAGTATAAAGAACCAAAAAAAAGAGATGGTAAAAAAGATGGTCATAAATAATTTGTTTTTAAACCAAATGAAAGATTTTCACTAAATTAAAATAAGTAAAATCACACTATATCACATTGGGAAGTATGAAAATATTGTAATAGTGGAACATCATGTAAAAATACAAAATGGTATAAAAAAATAAATTAAGTTAATCAATCATACTAAATCACGTTGGGAAGTATAAGAGAAAAATTTAATTGGAAAAAATTGTCTTAAATTTATCACACTAAGTCAACTTAGGAAGTATAAAAAATTCAAGAAATGGTTGGATTCTTAAAAATAAGAAGATAAAAGTGAAAGACATTAAGTAAGCATAAAACATACTAAATCAAGCTGGGAAATATGTCAATGATGTGTAACTTCATGATCTATCACATCTTATCTCATATTTGACATATGTAATTTTGATTGTGACTTGGATTCTTGGAAAATTTTGTGAGGAAGGCCTTGTCCTATCCATGGTTTTACATTGCAACTAACAAAGGGAAAACCAATGAGGTGGAATAAAAGTGAAATTTTGGTAATAACGGATGTTGGTAATAGGAATTTGAAATTGTGGTAATTTGAGAGGAAGTCTAGGTTATATCCATGGTCTTACAATGCAACTCCCAAATGAAATCCCTAGGGGAGTGATCAGTAAACAAAATAAAATTTCTCAAGAGTAAATATGAGGAATGTAGGGAATGAAAAATGGAATGTAAAAATAACAACTTAGGAATCTTATGAGAATACCTTAGGAGATAGGGGGCATACTAAGGACATGAGAAGACACTAAGTGACTAGTGACCATCAATGTAAAAAGGAAACATGTTCACTATAGACACAAAGATTTGAAGGCAAATAAGCATTCTACTAAGATCAATTCATGAAGGTATATTAGTAAAATAAAATTAAAATGGACCTACCTTCTCCTGACATGTTCCATATTCATCAGTCTACTATGAAGTTTGGGTACTTGTGAGAGAAAGTAAGTAACACTAAAAGTCTTTTTTTATTCTCCTTTTCTAATTTACTAGCCTACCACACCCCAATGGACCTTGGCTCTATTGTGAGGCCAACTATGGAGTTTGAGGTTCAACTAGAAGAAGGATATGTGATTTGAATCACATCTTTTAGTGTGATTTGACTTTTAAGAATTTTGAAATGTTTTTTCCTATTATATCATTTTCTTTTGTTAAATAATTTGGATTTTGAATATTTTTAAGTATTTTTTATATTTATCCTCCATATGGACTTGGAATGGCCAATCATGAGAGGTAGAGTGATACACAAAAATGAGTTGTAGGCTTAGGCTAAAGGAAACTAAGTAACCAAAGATAAGACTAACTAGAATACTTAGGATAAATAATTAACCAACATGTTATCTCAAGTCTCAACCATGTATATACTTAATTTTTGAAAAGGGGATAAATGGAATAAAGGAGATCCAAAGTAGACTGGTGAAAGGAGAATATAAAGAGATTAATTATTTACTAACTAATCACATGGTAAAGAGGGAATAACTAAAAGGACCCAAGTTTGTATAACCAATTCACAATGATAATTATCCATAAAAAATAGAAATAAGAAATCAAACAATAATGAAAAAAATAAGGAAGTTTTAAGAAATAGATTCAAGAAGGAAAATAAAGAAATGATAAAGAAGACATCTATAAGAAAACATAAATGATAGTATAAGAAATATATAAAGTGAAGAAAGAAAAGTCACCATGTAAGATAAATAAGAATGTGACACAATGTCAAATGATATAATAAATAGATAAAGATAAGATCAGAGCACACATCCAATCCAAAATGAAAATGTAATAACACCATGTATGTGTTCATAAATATGAATAGATTTTCCCACACACATTAACTAGAACATCTAATAAGTCTCTATCAAGCTGGACATGAACTGTTGTTAATGTATCAACTATCTTTAGCAAAAAATTGAGAAAATACTTATCATCTAATATCATCATAAAAAAAGGTAAGAATGTTTGATGGATCATTTTAAGGAGGGAAATCAAGCAAGGGATGCTCAAGAGAATTCACGGGAGTGGATTCTATGAGATATGCAAGGATCACTGGTGGAGAAGGATCTAAAGGTGAAGGACTCATAGGTGGATAAGGATCCATATGTGAGGGAAGGTCCATGAGTGAAGGATTCATAGGTGGAGGAATAGAAGGTGATGAAGGGACCACAAGAGGGGATGAAAGCACTAGAGGTGGAATCATAGGAGAAGAAGGGGAGCCTTCTTATGGGAATGACCTGTAAGAGGAATGGAAGAAGGTCCAAAAATAGCTATAAGGTGATCTTTAAGGTGTTATTAAAGGATGTGACAATGATCAGTGTGATGAGTACCACATTGGTGTAAAAGATAATACACCTCTCCATAATTAAGAATATACTTAAGTAGTACCTATGGGAGAGGTATGTCCTTGTTTGATGACTAGGAAAAAGAAGGATGTAAAGTATCAATATATTATTTTAGCTTGAAATAATACATGGATGAATGATTATTTGTTCCATAGAAGCAATAGATATGCATGTGAGTAGGCTTAGTAGAGGTACTCATAGGAGGAGGGTTAACATAAGTGGAAGAATCATGAAAAGGATCATTTGGCCCATTTGATGGGAAATGAATCCATCTGAGGTAAAGGAAGAAAAACATCATTAGGAGAAGGTGATGGTGGGGAATGAACTGGATTAGGGTCAATAAAAGGAGAAATAGAATTAGAAGTAGGAATAGACTCAATAACAATAGGAATAGAAATGGGCTCAACTATAGTGGGAGAATAAATGGGTTCAACTATAGTGGGAGTAGTAATGGTCTTCGATGTGGGTTCTACTAAGGGAGGGATGGGGTCTACATAAGGTTGAATAAGGGTTGCATGCATCTCAAGGATAAGAAGGCTATAAGGGTGAGGGTACCTAACAAAGTGGTAAGGCCCAGTCATAACATGATCTATAAACATACTCCTACAAGGTTGTTCAAAAACTAGAGGTGTCAGTACCATCTCTACCCTATAAAAAAGAGTAAAAATGATAAAATTAGGAACTATAAATGATGGAATATATGAAAAAAACATGAAAAGACTAAATCAAAGAGGAATGATAATGGATAATCTCAATATCACAGGCCTAAACAAGACCACCTAGGAATGGATCATATAAGGATTAACCATCATCATAATTAGGTGTGTGAAGAACAATGACGTAAGTAGGGATGACTTTGTCATATAATGAAGTGTGATGAATATAATGCCAAGTCTTAGTGAATACAATGAGAATATCATCACAAGAAGATTTGTGATAACAAGGATGTAATAAAGTAGGAAGTTGAGAGATGAGATGAGGTGAGAGATCAAAAATTCTAATCTTTAGGTTAATCTCAATAGGTTCATCATCATCGAAACCTAAGAGGTTAGGGGGAATATTTCCATTTATTTTGGGATGACTGTTGTAACCTTGAGTGGAATTGATAGGAAAGTTGAGTCATTGAGACTCATGAAATGGAACACTAGGCAATGGTTCAAGAGTAGGAATCTTGAAGACACCATGATCTCAAAATCATTTGAAATTGCAAGTGTTAGTGTCACCTTGAATCCCATAGATATCTCCATTATGAGGAAGTCTAATGCATTAGCAGGTGAAAGAAGCAATTGCTCTCTTATAGTGAGTCCATGACCTATCAAGCAAGATGTTATAAGAAAGAGGAAAGTTAAATATCATAATTTTCACATGAATGGTGATAGATAGGATGGTAATTGGAATTAAAACACAACCTAAAGGAGGAATTTGACTTTGATCATATCCTTGTCATGTGTTGTGTATGGACTTGAGATAGCATTCAAAATATCAAAGGGTTTTGATAAAATCTAGAGAGGCAACACAGGGGTTGGAACCCTCATCAACTAATGCACTCTTAGATATCACCTATTTGAACAATAATGAAGAGGATTATCATCCACACAAAGAAAAATCTCATAAGGAATCATAGAAGTGATGTGAAATTTTAAGTAAAGAGAAGTGTTTGTTATTTCATCAACATTGATGGACATCTCTTCACATTATTGTAATATGCTATCTTTAGATCCAAATAAGGTTACTTCATGTCCTACTAGGGGAGGATGAGGGATGTTCATTTATAATAAGATTTGCATGAAACAATTTTGATGATGTGGAGAAGTCTTTGTAATCTCAATATATGAAATTTGAAATGGTAGATTAGTAAGTTACGTGATAGGATCCCACTCATCATAACTCATAAAAACGTTTTTATAAATAGCTGCATAATGTTGAAGGAGGTCCTTGAAAGGAGTCAAAGTGTTTAATAATTTGTGTTGATAAGAAGGATAAGTTTTAAAACAAGTTTTTGTCAGAATCTGGAGCAAACAACTCTGATACCACTTGTCAGGATCTAGAACAAAAAGCTCTGATAACACTTGTTAGGATTAAGAGCATAATTAATTACCTTGTATAAGCAACTAAACATGGAATTAAACCAAAATTAATATGTAAATAGAATTTAGAAATAGAAAAGAATATGAGAGACAATACAATCTTGTATTAACACTCTTCCAGAAAGAAATACAATGAAGAAATCACACTCTTCCCACACCTATTGGGCATACCAATAATTCTCCCTCAAGAGTTCTCTCTCTCACACAATCAATTACAACCACAACTCAAAACTGAGTTGTTCCCTCCACCAGTCAGTAACAATACTACTAGTCCACCAAGTACTCAAAGTACTCCAAGTAGGTCTCCCTGATCTTGCTCCTTGTTGTGTTGCAGATCTCCTTTGACCTTGCTACCCCGTAGATCTCCTTTGACCTTGCACACACACACTTGGAGATCAACTGACCTTTCTTACCATGTAGATCTTCTACCTAATCTTGCTACCTGTAGATCAACTTGGTCTTGCACACTTGCAGACCCTCTAGATCTTACACACCTTGGAAGAACCCTTGTCCTTGCCTTTGCAAGTCCTTCTGATCCTTCACCTGGAAGAACCCTTGTCCTTGTTCTTGACAAGTCCCTATGATCCTTCACACTTGGAAAAACCCTTGTCCTTGCCTTTACAAGTCCTTCTGATCCTTCACACTTGGAAGAACCCTTGTCCTTGCCTTTGCAAGTCCTTATGATCCTTCAAATTACAATACAGCCCCATGGGTCTCTTAAATAGATCCCATACAAACAATAATTAAAATTCCTAATTACAATAATTAAAAACACATAATCAAGACTAAAATTAGTCTTTTACATGCAAACTAACTATCTATCTAAAATTAGACCAGTTCTAGAAGCAATGCAAGCACATGCACACACAGGTTGCCAACATCGGTTCTTGTCTGACCGATGTCAGTCGACACCTAACCAATGTCAGTTACTGGCTATGACCGATGTCAGTTGGATTGACCAATGTTAGTTTCTTTGCAACTCAGCAACCTCCTCCATTTGCATCAGTGAAGCTTTTAGCTCCACAACCTAACAATCTCCCACTTGGAGATAAATAACTGCACCTATACCTATACATATACATTGTCTAATTTTGTTTCCTGGCTTGTATCCATCTTTAAGTTCAATATTGAAGACCAACCACCACATATCCTATGGTGCTTCTCCTTTCATCCAAGTAACCTACCATATCTGAATCTACATACCCATGTAGAGAAGTGCCTGACCCTGTATAGCATGAATCCCTACTGCTGGTCCCTCTCAGATACCTGAGAATCCACTAAACTGCATTTCAGTGCTCCTTTCTCAAATTGGCCATAAACTTCCTAACAACTCCCACTGCATGGGTAATATTAGGTCTAGTACTCATGTACTCAACCTCATCATGTGATTTGGGACACTATTCTATGAATTGTCCATTCATAGGTGTGCTAACTAGTTTTGCATCCTATATATTGAACCTCTCCACTACCTTATTCACATAATCATCTGGAGACAAAATCAACCTGTGACTTTCCCTGTCTCTAGAAATACTCATGCCAAGGATTTTCTTTGCTCTTCATAAATCCTTCTTGGCACACCTCTGAGCTACTTTTACCTTTAGCTCAGTAAATCCCTGCATGTATGAACCTGCAACAAGCATATCATCCACATACAGTAACAGGATAATGTTGCAAACATTATCCAACCTGGTCAAATAAACACAGTGATTACATTGACATTGACTAAAGCCATGCTTTGTCATAAACCTGTCAAACCTATACCACTATCTTGGAGCTTGCTCAAGACCATATAACCTAGCCTACTATCTCACGTGTCCATTCTCTCCTTTCTTTAACCTAGGAATCCATTCATCTTTTAGTGCTTTCTTTTTTACTGGTAACTCTACCAAATCTCCCATTTAGTTCTCTTTCAAGGAATCAATTTTCTCATTCATGCCATGCTCCCACTATTTCCTAGATTCTACCTACATTGCCTCTTCAAAACTTCCTGGTTCTTGACCATCAGTGAGTAACAAGTAGTGCAAAGAAGGGGAATAATGAATTTGAGGCTTACTTACCCTTTCATTCCTCCTCATGGGTGTCTAAGACTCCTTGATAGCTTGCTTTCTGCCCAAAGTCTATTCTAACAGTGACTGATCTCGATCACCTCTAGCCGACCTCGGTCTGCACCTGACCGATGTTGGTTCCATGACTGACATTGGTGCCCATCTACCCAACACCATTGACTCTAGTCTACACATGACCGACGTTGGTACCTACCTGATCGATGTCAATTCTCACCTGACTGACATTAGTAACTGTGTTTTCCTGTGAGTGATAAATTTTACCCACGAGCTCACTTTGAATCATAACCTTGTCTAAACTACCCTGCTCAGAATTATTCATCCCCTTGAGCTGATCTCTATCCATCATATTTTCCTTGAAAAACAAGGCTTTCTAGTTCTTCACTTTGTCAAAAACATCATATTTCCTCTTTATGCAATAAACCTAATCCTTTCTTGTAGCATCAGTAACAAGAAACCACACTATCTTCTATTGCTTACAGAAATCTTGATCTATGCTTTCCAAATCTGAACTCTTACCTTTTGACTCAAGAACATGCATCCCCTTCTTACTCATGTGACCAAGCCTACAGAGCCACATCTTTGCATCTACATCTGAAGTAGATAAAATAGAAGGAGAATTAGTAATACAAGTAGATAGATAAAGAGTACCTACTTTCTTACCACATGCTAATTCAAGTGCACCCTTGGAAACTTTCCAAGATTCTGTTGTGAGAGTAATTGTGCAACCCTCATCACCCAACTTTCCTATAGAAATTAGACTCCTCTTCAGGACTGGGACATGCGTGACCTCCTTCAACACCCATGTGTTGCCTGTCTATAATTTCAGCCACACTTCCCCTTTGCCAACAATTTGACAAGGCTCACCAACCTCTAAATAAATCTTTCCAAAGTCTCCATGGACATAATCATAGAAAAATACTCTATTTGGGGTTGCATGGAAAGAGGCAACAGAATCTAAAACCCAAGATTATACTTTATCCAAGGAACAGATAAGAGTAACCCATGTAACAATTCATGCATCATTTACTTCTTTATTTCCTTCATGTTGATCTTCTACCAACCAATAATCTTTCTTTACCTGACATTTCTTTCCACAATACAGTAATTGATAATTCTTGCCATTGAATTTATCCATTCTTTGCTTACTTTCTTCTGCCATTGTTTTACTCCCACTCAATCAAAAACCCCTGAGAGTGACCTATAATCAACAAACACTAACCTGCTCTAAACCAGGCTCTGATACCACTTGTCAGTAGTATCACTTGGTGATCCTAACTCTGATACCACTTGTCAGGATCTAGAGCAAACATCTCTGATACCACTTGTTAGGATCTAGAACAAAAAGCTCTAATACCACTTATTAAGATTAAGAGCACAATTGATTACCTTGTATAAGTAACTAAACAAGGAATTAAACCAGAAGTAATATGTAACTAGAATTCAAAAACAACACAAAATATGAGAGACAATACAATCTTGTATTAACACTCTTCTAGAAGGAAATACAATGAAGAAATCACACTCTTCCCACACCTCTTGGGCATACCAGTAATTCTCCCTCAAGAGTTCTCTCTCTCACATAATCAATTACAACCACAACTCAACACTGAGTTGATCCCTCCACCAGTCAATAACAATACTGCCAGTCCACCAAGTACTCAAAGTAATCCAAGTAAATCTCCCTGATCTTGCTCCTTGTTGTGTTGCAGATCTCCTTTAACCTTGCTACCCCATAGATCTCCTTTGACCTTGCACACACACACCTGCAGATCAACTGACCTTACTTACCATGTAGATCTTCTACCTGATCTTGCTACCTACAAATCAACTTAGTCTTGCACACTTGCAGACCCTCTAGATCTTACACACCTTGGAAGAACCCTTGTCCTTGCCTTTGTAATTCCTTCTGATCCTTCACCTGGAAGAACCCTTTTCCTTGTTCTTGACAAGTCCTTATGATCCTTCACACTTGGAAGAACCCTTGTCTCTACCTTTGCAAGTCCTTTTGATCCTTCACACTTGGAAGAACCCTTGTCCTTACCTTTGCAAGTCCTTATGATCCTTCAAATTACAATACAGCCCCATGGGTCTCTTAAATATATCCCATAAAAACAATAATTAGACTTCCTAATTATAATAATTAGAAATGCAAACTCAAGAATAAAATTAGTCTTTTACATGCAAACTAACTGTCTGTCTAGATTAGACCAATTTTGGAAGCGCATGCAAACGCATGCACACACAGGTTACTGATGTCAGTTCCTGTCTGACCAATGTCAACTGACACCTAACCAATGTTAGTTACTAAATATGACCAACGTCATTTGGCCTTACTGACGTTAGTTTCTTTGCACCCAGCAACCTTTTCCATTTGCAGTAGTGAAGCTTTTAGCTCCACAACCTAACAATCTCCCAATTAGAGATAAATAGTTGCACCTGTACCTGTACCTGTACATCATCTAATTTTGTTTCCTAGCTTGTATCCCTCTTCAAGTTTAATCTTGAAGACCAACCACCACATATCTTGTGGTGTTTCTCCTATCATCCAAGTAACCTACCATATCCGAATCTACATACCCATGTAGAGAAGTCCCTGACCCTGCATAGCATGATTCCCTGCTGCTGGTCTCTCTTAGATACCTAAGAATCCACTAAACTAGTTTCCAGTGCTCCTTTATTTAATTGGCCATAAACTTGCTAACAACTCCCACTACTTGGGTAATATCAGGTCTAGTACTCATGTACTCAACCTCACCATGTGATTTGGGACACTGTTCTGTGAACTGTCCATCCATAGGTGTGTTAACTGGTTCTGCATCCTGCATATTGAACCTCTCCACTACCTTATTCACATAATCATCTAGAGAAAAAATCAACCTATGAATTTCTCTATCTCTAGAAATACTCATGCCAAGGATTTTCTTTGCTCCTCCTAAATCCTTCCTGGCACACCTCTAATCTACTTTTACCTTTAGCTTAGCAAATCCCTACATGTATGGACCTGCAACAAGCATATCATCCACATACAGTAATAGGATAATGTTGAGACCATTATCCAACCTGGTCAAATAAACACAATGATTACATTGACATTGACTAAAGCCATGCTTTGTCATAAACCTGTCAAACCTATACCACTGTCCTGGAGCTTGCTCAAGACCATATAACCTGGCCTTCTATCTCACGTGTCCATTCTCTCCTTTCTTTAACCTAGGAATCCATTCATCTTTCAGTGCTTTCTTTCTGACTCATAACTCTACCAAATCTCCCATTTGGTTCTCTTCCAAGGAATCAATTTCTTCATTCATGTCATGCTCCCACTATTTCTTGGATTCTACCTGCATTGCCTCTTCAAAACTTCTTGGTTCTTGACCATCAGTAAGCAACAAGTAGTGTAAAGAAGGGGAATAATGAATTTGAGGCTTACTTACCCTTTTAATCCTCTTCATGGGCATTTGAGACTCCTTGATAGCTTTTTGTCCACCCAAAATCCATTCTAGTAGTGACCGATTTTGGTCACCTTTGGCTGACCTTGGTCTACACCCAACTGATGTCAATTCCTCTTGATCACCAATGCCAGTTCCATGACCAACGTCAGTGTGCACCTGCCTGACACCACCAACTCTGGTCTACACATGACCAATGTCAGTACCTACTTGATCGACATCAATTCTCACCTGACTGACGTTGGTAACTGTGTTTTCTTATGAGTGATGACTTTTACCTGCAAGCTCACTTTGGATCATAACCTTGTCCAAACTGCCCTACTCAGAATTATTTATCCCCTTGAGCTGATCTCTATCCATCATCTTCTCCATGAAAACCAAGGATTTTTAGTTCTTCACTTTGTCAAAAACATCATATTTCCTCTTTATGCAATAAACTTGATCCTTTCTTGTAGCATCAGTAACAAGAAACCACACTTTCTTCTGTTGCTTACAGAAATATCGATCTATTTTTTCTGAATCTGAACTCTTACCTTTTGACTCAAGAATATGCATCCCTTCTTACTCATGTGATCAAGCCTACAGAGCCACATCTTTGCATCTACATCTGAAGTAGATAAAATAAAAGGAGAATCAGTAATACAAGTAGATAGATAAAGAGTACCTACTTTCTTACCACATGCTAATTCAAGTGCACCCTTGGAAACTGTCCAAGATTCCACTATGAGAGTAACTATGCAACCCTCATCACCCAAATTTCCTATAGAAATTAGACTCCTCTTCAAGACTGGGACATGCAGGACCTCATTCAACACCCATGTGTTGCCCGTCTACAATTTCAGCTGCACTTCCCCTTTGCCAACAATTTGACAAGGCTCACCAACCCCTAAATAAATCTTTCCAAAGTCTCCATGGACATAATCATAGAAAAATACTCTATTTGGGGTTGCATGGAAAGAGGCAATAGAATCTAAAACCCAAGATTCTACTTTATCCAAGGAACATATAAGAGCAACTCGTACAACAATCCCTACATCATTTGCTTATTTATTTCCTTCATGTTGATCTTCTACCAACCAACAATCTTTCTTTACCTGCCCTTTCTTTCCACAATATAATAATTGATAATTCTTGCCATTGAATTTCTCCATTCTTAGCTTACTTTATTCTGCCATTACTTTACTCCCACTCAATCAAAAACCCCTGAGAGTGACCTGTAATCAACAAATAATAACCTACTCTAAACCAGGCTCTGATGCCACTTGTCAGGATCTAGAGTAAATGGCTCTAATACCACTTGTCAAGATCTAGAGTAAATGGCTCTAATACCACTTGTCAGGATCTAGAATAGAAAGCTCTGATACCACTTGTTAGGATTAAGAGCAGAATTAATTACCTTGTATAAGCAACTAAACATATAATTAAACTAGAAGTAATATGTAACTAGATTTCAGAAATAGCGCAGAATATGAGCGACAATACAATCTTATATTACCACTCTTCTAGAAGGAAATACAATGAAGAAATCACACTCTTCCCACACCTCTTGGGCATACCAGTAATTCTCCCTCAAGAGTTCTCTCTCACACACAATCAATTACAACCACAACTCAACACTAAGTTGTTCCCTCCACCGGTCAGTAACAATACTGCCAGTCCACCAAGTACTCAAAGTACTCCAAGTAGATCTCCTTGATCTTGCTCCTTATTGTGTTGTAGATCTCCTTTGTCCTTGCTACCCCATAGATCTCCCTTAATATTTCACACACACACACACACCTGCAGATCAACTGACCTTACTTACCATGTAGATCTTCTACCTGATCTTGCTACCTGTAGATCAACCTAGTCTTGCACACTTGCAGACCCTCTAGATCTTACACACCTTGGAAAAACCCTTGTCCTTTCCTTTTCAAGTCGTTCTGATCCTTCACTTGGAAGATCCCTTGTCCTTGTTCTTGATAAGTCCTTATGATCCTTCACACTTGGAAGAACCCTTGTCCTTGGCTTTGCAAGTCCTTTTGATCCTTCACACTTGGAAGAACCCTTGTCCTTGCCTTTACAAGTCCTTATGATCCTTCAAATTACAATACAACCCCATGGGTCTCTTAAATAGATTCCATACAAACAATAATTAGACTTCCTAATTACAATAATTAGAAATGTAGACTCAAGACTAAAATTAGTCTTTTACATGCAAACTAACTATCCATCTAAAAATAGACCAGTTCTGGAAGTGCATGCAAATGCATGCACACAGAAGTTGCTGAATATGATCGATGTCAGTTGGCCTGACCGACGTTGATTTCTCTACAACTCAGCAACCTCTTCCATTTGCATCAGTGAAGCTTTTATCTCCACAACCTAACAATCTCCCTCTTAGATATAAACAGCTACACCTGTACCTGTACATCATCTAATTTTGTTTACTAGCTTGTATCCCTCTTCAAGTTCAATCTTAAAGACCAACCACCACATATCCTGTGGTGCTTCTCCTATCATTCAAGTAACCTACCATATCTGAATCTGTATACCCATGTAGAGAAGTGTCTGACCCTGCATAGCATGAATCTTTGCTGCTGGTCCCTCTCAGATACCTGAGAATCCACTAAACTACTTTCTAGTGCTCCTTTCCCAAATTGGCCATAAACTTGCTGACAATTCCCACAGCTTGGGTAATAGTAGGTTTAGTACTCATGTACTCAACCTCATCATGTGATTTGGGACACTGTTCTGTGAACTGTCCATCCATAGGTGTGCTAACCAATTCTACATCCTGCATATTGAACCTTTCCACTACCTTATTCCCATAATCATCTGGAGACAAAATCAACCTGTGACTTTCCCTATCTCTAAAAATACTCATGCCAAGGATTTTCTTTACTCCTCCTAAATCCTTCCTGGCACACCTCTGAGCTACTTTTACTTTTAGCTCAACAAATCCCTACATGTATGAACCTGCAACAAGCATATCATCCACATACAATAATAGGATAATGTTGCGACCATTATCCAACCAGGTAAAATAAACATAGTGATTACATTGACATTGAATAAAGCCATGCTTTGTCATAAACCTGTCAAACCTATACCACTATCTTGGAGCTTGCTCAAGACCATATAACCTGGCCTTCTATCTCACGTGTCCATTTTCTCCTTTCTTTAACCTAGGAATCCATTCATCCTTTAGTGCTTTCTTTCCAGCTGGCAACTCTACCAAATCTCCCATTTGGTTCTCTTCTAAGGAACCAATTTCCTCATTCATGCCATGCTCCCATTGTTTCCTGGATTCTACATGCATTGCCTCTTAAAGACTTCCCAGTTCTTGACCATCAGTGAGCAACAAGTAGTGTAAAGAAGGGGAATAATGAATTTGAGGCTTACTTACCTTTTCAATCCTCTTCATGGGCATTTGAGACTCCTTAACAGCTTATTGTCTACCCAAAATCCATTCTAATAGTGACCGATCTTGGTCACCTCTAGCTGACCTCAGTCTGCACCCGATCGATGTCAATTCCTCCTGATCGCCGACACCGATTCCATGACCGACATCAATGTCCACCTACCTGACACCACTGACTCTAGTCTACACATGACCAACATCGGTACCTGCCTAATTGATGTCAGTTCTCACCTGACTGATGTCAGTAACTATGTTTTCCTATGAGCGATGACTTTTACATGCGAGCTCACTTTGGATCATAACCTTGTCCAAACTGCCCTGTTCAGAATTATTCATCCCCTTGAGCTAATCTCTATCCTTCATCTTCTCCATGAAAACCAAGGCTTTCCAATTCTTCACTTTGTTAAAAACATCAAATTTCATCTTTATGCAATGAAATAGATCCTTTCTTGTAGCATCAATAACAAGAAACCACACTTTCTTATGTTGCTTACAAAAAAATCGATCTATGCTTTTCGAATCTAAACTCTTACCTTTTGACTCAAGAACATGCATTCCCTTCTTACTCATGTGACCAAGCCTACAGAGCCACATCTTTGCATCTACATTTGAAGTAGATAAAATAGAAAGAGAATCAGTAAAACAAGTAGATAGATAAAGAGTACCTACTTTCTTACCACATGCTAATTCAAGTGCACCCTTGGAAACTTTACAAGATTCTGTTGTGAGAGTAACTATGCAACCCTCATCACCCAACTTTCCTACAAAAATTAGACTCCTCTTCAGGACTGGGACATGCATGACCTCCTTCAACACCCATGTGTTGCCCGTCTGCAATTTCAGCCGCACTTCTCCTTTGCCAACAATTTGACAAGGCTCACCAACCCCTAAATAAATCTTTCCAAAGTATCCATGGATATAATCATGGAAAAATACTCTATTTGGGGTTTCATGGAAAGAGGCAACATAATCTAAAACCCAAGATTCTACTTTATCCAAGGAACATATAAGAGCAACCCATGCAACAATCCCTACATCATTTACTTCTTTATTTCCTTCATGCTGATCTTCTACCAACCAACAATCTTTCTTTTCCTGCCCTTTCTTTCCACAATACAGTAATTGATAATTCTTGCCATTGAATTTATCCATTCTTAGCTTACTTTCTTCTACCATTGCTTTACTCCCACTCAATCAAAAACCCCTAAGAGTGACTTGTAATCAACAAACACTAACCTGCTCTGAACCAGGCTCTGATGCCACTTATCAGTGGTATCACTTGGCGATCCTAGCTCTGATACCACTTGTCAGGATCTAGAGCAAACAACTCTAATACCACTTGTTAGGATCTAGAACAAAAATCTCTGATACCACTTGTTAGGATTAAGAGCACAATTGATTACCCTGTATAAGCAACTAAACATGGAATTAAACCAGAAGTAATATGTAACTAGAATTTAAAAATAGTACAGAATATGAGAGACAATACAATCTTGTATTAACACTCTTCCAAAAGGAAATACAATGAATAAATCACACTCTTCCCACACCTCTTAGGCATACCATTAATTCTCCCTAAAGATTTCTCTCTCTCACACAATCAATTACAACAACAACTCAACACTAAGTTGTTCCCTCCACCAGTCAGTAACAATACTGCCAGTCCACCAAGTACTCAAAGTACTCCAAGTAGATCTCCCTGATCTTGCTCCTTCTTGTGTTGTAGATCTCCTTTGACCTTGCTACCCTACAAATCTCATTTGACCTTGCACACACACACCTACAGATCAATTGACCTTACTTACCATGTAGATCTTCTACCTGATCTTGCTACCTGCAGATCAACCTAGTCTTGCACACTTGTAGACCCTCTAGATCTTACACACCTTGGAAGAACCCTTGTCCTTTCCTTTGTAATTCCTTCTGATCCTTCACCTAGAAGAACCCTTGTCCTTGTTCTTGAAAAGTCCTTATGATCCTTAACACTTGGAATAACCCTTGTCCTTGCCTTTGCAAGTCCTTCTAATCCTTCACACTTGGAAGAACCCTTGTCCTTACCTTTGTAAGTCCTTATGATCCTTCAAATTACAATACAGCCCCATGGGTATCTTAAATATATCCCATACAAACAATAATTAGACTTCTTAATTACAATAATTAGAAATGTAGACTCAAGACTAAAATTAGTCTTACATGCAAACTAAATGTCCATCTTAAATTAGACCAGTTCTGGAAGCACATGCAAACGCACACACACACACATAGGTTTTTGACATTGGTTCCTGTCTGACCGATGTCGGCCGACACCTAACCGATGTCGATTGTTGAATATGACCGACATCGGTTGGCCTGACCAACGTCAGTTTCTCTGTAACTCAGCAACCTCCTCCATTTGTATTAGTGAAGCTTTTAGCTCCACAACCTAACAGTTTTTGAATTATGTTGTGAATTTGAAGTAGTTGGCTCAGGTGTAGGTTGAGATTTGGTAAGGGAAATATTGGGAAAAGCTTGATTACCATTGATGCTAAGTAAAGAAGATAGAGGGATGGTAGAAATAGAATAGGAAGTGTTATCCAAGGGAGGAGTGGGAGTTGGGTAATCATTATTTATAATATCATCTTACCCCAACTCATTTAAATGAGTTAGATATGAATCTTTGATAATATGAAATGTGTGAGATAATGGAGGGGTGTAGATAAGTTGAGGGTCAATGAAAGAAACCACCCTTTGTATATCAGTGATATTAACCACATTCTCTTCAAGAGCTGGGTCAACAAGACTTTATGAATTATTTGTGGAAGGTGTAGGATTGTCTTGGGTATATTGATTAGGTTGGTGATTAGGAAGAGGGTCTTTATAGATAACCAAATGATCACTAGCTTGATTCAAGGCTTGAGATTTAGTATTTATTTCATGAGACTTAAAATCAATGTCATAGGCTTGTTGAAATTTTCAAATGATATAATCATGATTAAAACTAGGTCCAAGAAGAAAATATATAGGCAAAATACAAATTTGCCTACCTGTCTCATGAGAATGACCCCATCTAGTGTGAAACCAATAAAACTTTTTGTGATCATACTAGAATTTCATAGGATGAGTGGAATCAAGTTTTCTTAGAAGAGGCTTAGGTAGACATTTTAATAATTGAGCTAAGGATATGGGTTTGTGAACATTAATGGTATTTGGTGAAGATAAGTGAGGATTGGTGTATTATTGATAAAGGTGGGTTGGTTCTAAAGATTGGTTAGGAACAACAACTTGAATAGTGTGAATGGTGTTATAATAGTCCATGACACCATCATTGGTAGCATTATGATTTGAGGTGGCTCAAATTAATGCATAAGGGAATCTTGACATTTATCTTGGTTAATAGCCTCCTCCAAAGTATGTGGAGAGAGATTGTGGACCCAATATTGCAACTTGAGAAAAGAGCATTGGTAAAGAGATGGAAAAGGTTATCGTCAACCATGTTATATTCACATTTATTGGAAAATGTTTTCCACCTTTTAACAAAATCTTGGGATTTTTTTTTGAAGTTTTTTATAGTTTATAAAGTGGGCCAAATTAATTTCAGGTAGATCACTAGTTTGTAACTCTTGAACTAAAGCATTGACTAAATCTTCCAAACTAGTAATAGAATGAGCTTCAAGTTGGTATTACTAATCTAAAGCATCACTCATGAGGGTTTAATATAAGATATTGGTAGATACAAAGGAATTCAATTTGATTCAATCCTTATAGATATTTCAAAATGTTTTTAGGTGAAGAGTAGGTTCAATTAACCCATTGTAATAAATGCATGTGTGATACCTCCTATATTAATATTAGCAAATTGAGTGATAAGAGGCTCATTTTGAAGATGTTTAATTGTCTTTTTGACCAAAGGAGGTTGAGGGATGAGATTTCCATGGGAATCTCAAAGAGGAGGTGGGGAAAATTTTGATTATGCATGCCCCAAGACATTGGTTGAGGATGAGTTTGAAGATGGAGAAGGTGATTTTGCATTCTCATCAGTTTATTTTTATTATGAGCTTGAAAATAATTCATTTGATTAACTATTTGTAATAAGAATTTTTGGTTTTGATTGGAATTTTTAGCATTATTTTAAGAATTAACATTGCAAGGAGTGGTTTGTGTACCACTATTGATGCTGATATGATCTTAAGAGGAACTATGAGAATGTGAGACACTAGTGGTAAAATTTGCTTGTGTGGTAAAAGATGGACTAGTGAAGGGATGAGAAGAGGAAGCACTAGAAACATGATTACCTTGGGTAGTAAATGATGCACTAGTGGAATAATTAAGGAGAGTGGGTCTTGAGAGAGGCCCATAAATGTAAAACCTATCATGTTAGTGGATATACTAGGCATGGAGGTAGAAGAAGTTAAATAATAAGAAGTCATGGTATGATAAGGGGTCATAATCGAGGGAAGATGTTGAGAATAAAAGAAATTAGTACCCCCAACTCTACGTGAGAATGTGGGAGAAAGTGAATGAGGCTCTTCAGATTGACTAGTATTCATGAGATGGTAAATGGTAGAAGGATCCTATCCTCAATGTTGAGGAAACTTAGAAATGAAAAAGAGCATTTCAGGGGTATACTCTAATTTGGGTTGATCTTCAAGTGAGAAGAGAGGATTATGCTATGAAGAGGCATGAGGAGGAATCATATAGTTCATTGTGTGAGTGTCTATATGAACATTACTCTCATCAAGGAGAGGATCCCTAATCTACTTATGGGAGACCCTATAAGGGTTGGCAAAGCTGATCATGTTTGTTAAAATTCAACTCAGTGTTGTCTTCAAATAGAAAGTTCATGATGAAGGAGAAAGACTAAACAAGGCAAGAGAGATGTAAAAATCAAGGAAACAAGAAGTGATAGAAACTATGTAGAGTTGACTAAGTCAATATAGCATTGAAAATAGGGTCTAAAAACTATATAGGGTTGACTGGGTCAACCTAACAAGTAGATAGAGGCTAAAAAAATGTAAATGGTTGATTGGATCACCCTAGCATAATAGACATGGAAAAATAGACAGTCTATAAGATAATGTGTGGATAGAAATGATTGTGTATTAAAATAGGAAAAAAATTTACAAGTACTTATGAAAGCAAGAAATGAAGGTAAACACACAATCAATTAGATCAATGAGGTTAATCTAATTGAGGCATACAACATAAAACCTTACACCAATACTGGCTAATGCAAGTTTTTACAATACAACATATAATTAAGCAAAGAGAAAGCAATCAACTTGGAAAGTAAAATCCAACTAAGTGGTTAACCTTAATGTTGTTAGATTATTAGAGTATAATTTTAGATGTCATAGGAATTTGGTTGTAAGCAAGGAACCAAAAATCAATCTAAGGATGGTTTTAGGATGTTTGGGCTGAAAGGGATCTATATTGGCAATGGTACTAGCTTGGTATTGGGGCCTACCCCCTCACTTCACACATCACAATAATAAGGGTGTCAAGTGCTTAGCAAAAATATACCATTAACCATGTGTTTATACTTGGCTAAAAAACCAAGTTGACTTCCCCCTTGGTGATCAAATCTAAGTAGGTTGGCCTTGGGTAGACAATTGTTAAAATTTTTTTAAAGATTTTGTGATTTGGTAGTTTATTCATAAAATATAAAATAGTGAAACTAAATGATATATTGAAAACCACCTAATTAGACTATGTGATCTATTTTAATCATGCAAGCAATAAGAAATGAAAGTGTGAGATAATTACTAACATATAAGGGTTAATTCCAAATTTGAAACATAGTACAATGTCAATTTAGTTAATAATGTATGTAGAGAATATAGAACATGTTTGATAGTGTCACCTCTATATTGCAGAAGAAAAGGTCTAAAAATGAACTACATTAATGGAGTCAACCTAGATTTCTAGACTACACATAAAATATAGAACTATGTCGATAGGGTCAAATTAGTTGACTATACGGGGGTAGTTTTAAGGACTACAAAATGTGAAAAAAAAAATTGTAACAAATGATAGAGAAGGATAGACATGAAGTTTCATGGATTGGATATTGCAGAGATCATTAAGATTTTTGTTGAAAAACCTTGATTTATAGTTGCAAATTATGCTAAATATGTCAACTAGGTTGACCTAGCTTTACAAATCTTATTTTTGAAAACCTTAAAAATTTATAGGATCAACTGGGTTAACCTAATATGTTGAATCTAATGCCTAAAGTGTATAAGGTCGACTGGGTTGACCTAGTAGTCTAAACTAGAAGTATGGAAAACATGCACAAATATAACAAAGTCATTTTGATGTGACTATGTGTTAAACATGTGCATAAAATTTAGTAATATATTAATAAAATGGACCCAAAATTATAAATATATGAAAAATAAAATGATTAAATAAGTGAATAAAAACTTACAAGTATTAGATTCACATCCAGTTCACTAGAATGTATGCAATCAAAAATGCATCATGTTTATAAATTAATCCTAACTCGGAGAAGATAGATCATACCATACACTTTTGATTAGGGACACATTTGTTAAGTGAGAGTATGACCAATATAGGAATCCAAAATACTTGATTAGGGGATCTCTTACTGTAATACACCATGTTAGGGAGGGTTTTAAAGACTCCATTCAAACACAATCATGCAATAACCCTAAGGGAGTCCTGAGTTTTGATATTTCACCTAAACTAATAACAAGTAAAGTAAATATAATCTAGTGTTCACTAAAGCTTGTGGCATAAAGTGGGGGTTAGAAACAATAAAAGTAAGCATGCATAAGATAATTATAAATGCATATCTATCTACTCTTACAAAGGAGGAACAAAGTTAGCAATACTTACATTTGAAGATGAAGCCATCAAGATTCAATCTCTCCCTAAGGTTATTATGTTATGTAAATATGAAAAATAAAAATAATATATAGGCTACATAACCTATCAATACATCCATAAGATAATATCCATATCTCCAAAGAAAGTATGAAACCCTAAGCTTGTTCCTCAAGTAGAATGGTGTATAAGCTTATTTCATATCTCTTAATTATTATTATATTCTCTAAATAATTAAAAAATAAACCTATATATAGGTATATTTGAACCTTAACCCTTAAAAAATTCCATTTTATAGGCTTAACCCAATCAACCTAGCACAATTTTGAACAATAATTCACTAGGTCATGAGCTAGGTCAGCCAAAGACCAAACTAGTTCCTAAGTGAAAATCACCCAAAACTATATAGGGTTGACCTAGTAAATTTAAATTTGAAAAGGGATTAAGATGAGGAAAATGAGGATAAAATATATAAAATGACTTGAATGGGTATAATAGAGAAGAACAAGCTTAGGGATAATGGTTTTCAGGAGACAAGTGTGTAGATAACAAGTGGCAAAAGGGACAAAAATATTACGGAGCACCAATGGTCTACCCACCAATTTATTAGTGCATCCCTTAAGGTGTGAACTTAGAGATATTGAGACTTGATGGGTTCCTAAGAGATATAAAGTGTCAGTAAGTGATAGAAGTTTGAAAATATTATGTGTATATAAGAAACACATACCATATTGAGGAAACCATCAACATTAATATTGGGATAGAAGATAACCCTATAATCCTCAAGTTATGGCCTTAAATCTCTAAATAAGAGGTAAATAACCATAAAAAACTACTCATATAACTTTCCAAATCCTTTTCCCTCTCCTACACCAAAATGTTAAACATTAATCCTAATGTTGTTGTCCACAACCTAGTTACAATGATGATGTAAAACCTCTCAAAAAAACATAGGACCATCAAACCTAAGGTCAAATTAATGGTGAAATACTAGGTCATCAAGTTCTTAAAGTTTGGATTCATTAATCCCATTTATTACTCCAAATAGATGTCAAACATCATCCCCATTATAAAAAAGAATGGTAAGATTAGAATATGCCTAGACTTTTGGGACATTAACAAGGGATGCCCAAAAGATGAATTCCCCCTCCCATCCATTGATGTAATTTTTTATTATAATTCAATATATGAAATACTATCACTCATGTATGGTTATTAGGATACAACTATATTCATATGTCTAACAAAGACCAAAGCAAAAAATCTTTCACTACACTTTGGCAAACCTTTTGATATGTTGTAATGCCTTTCAGCCTTAAAATGTATGGGAAATATATCAAAGGGATATGATTGATAAACAAATAACATTAGATCAATGATGTCTCAAGAGATACCTTCACGGCTTACTAAAACCTCCTTGAGTACACCTTGTTTTATGATTCTACAGCCTTGACCACATGGATTAGCACTAACTAGATTTATGACATCTTAAAGGACTGGGCCAAAAACCTTGATGCAAGGTGGGTTAACTAGATAGATGTGAATATGTATACCATATACACTTTCAAAGAGGGAATCCATGTTGTCATGATATTACTCAACTAACTATCTAGGGATAATGACTATCTACACATCAAGCTTTTATGGATTCCCCTGTTCCACATAATCCTCTAAGGTGAGAAGGTCCTTGACTTAGGAGTGATAATCAACTTCAATATGATCAAGGTGATAGGTGATGGGTAGGGAGATAATAATTTATATATAATGAGATACATAGTGGATGTAATCTATTTGGACACTCACCTTCAAATTGTCTACCTTTCATACATGGGTCTCTAGAGGCTTGATGGTTCATGTAGTCTTCTATAAGATATATGTCCACCATTATCATAGTAATATCAATTATATTTGTGAGTCATTCTACTTGATGATTTATAACACCATCAACAAGGCACCCATGCCTCAACTATTAAAATAAATTAGGGACTCCTTCACCTCCATTGATGATTATTGGTACCATCAGGAAGATATCATCATTTAGATGGTAAGTGTTCTTAAATATCCCATCCACTTACCCTATCAAGTCATGAAATGTCTAGTAGAGTAAAAAATTATATATAAGCTAGGGAAAGGCATCTTTGGCAATTACATCAGTCATTAACAAAAGGTCTTCCCACTCTTCTCGATCATTATTAAGAACCATGTATATAGGTCCTTCCCTATTTTACAAAAAATTATATTTGTGAGGGAATCTTTAGCCCTAAGAAGAACTGAGCACTAGTATTAAGACCCACACATCATCATTAGGGCCTACTTAGAGAAGTACTCTGACCATCTCAACCTCTATTATTTCCACCAACCTAATGATGATGATGAACTCTCTTGAATTTGGTCAATGATTAAGAGGTTATCACTTGAATTAAGTCCCATAGGAATAAGAGAGGAAAGAAGGTTTATCTTGGGCCATCTATTACCTCCTCTATGATGGATCAACCTATAGAAGACATCAAGATAAATCCCCCTAGATTTCCAAAATGATTATATAAGGAATCCTAGTACCTTCTCCTTCTAAATCTCATCTTGCAACTCAAACCTTGTATTCTCTAGTACATCCTCCATTTCTATTGGGTCATCCCTAATAAGTCTAACCATGTGTTTCCTAGACCCAAGTGGTTTAAGTTTAAGTGGCATGACCTCAAGTCATGCAGTCCCTAAGGTTTGATATTAATAACAACCTAGATACTATTTTGTATTAGGAAAATTAACAAAATCCAACATAAATCCCTTTCCCCACTCCCTCCACTCCCCATCAACCTATCATGGCACCACCTAGTTTATGAGCTCCCTTGCTATTCACTCAGGTGATGCCTCCCTTATTTACCATTTCCTCCCTCCATAATTCACCCAAGTAGATATGGAGGACACACTATAAGTATATCAAATGCTGGTGACCCATTAAAAATTATTTAATTAAGATCCACCAATGAATCTAACTAAACTAGATTAGGAGTTTGACTTAGTGGTAGCTACACTAGCCACCAAGGGAGCAAACTCCAAGCAATTGGGAGGCAGTTCATCCATAGATCTTCCACGTTTCAATTAGGTGGGACCTTGGGATATTTTAAAGTGAGTTATTGGGATTTTATTCATTTTCTATAATTTATATAGTGGTAAGAACTTGGAGTGTCCGTCATGTCCGAAGATGGGAATCTTGTGCTATTAGCAGGTGAGCCCCATCTTTATCTATAAATTTATAATTATATTCTATTTTGAAGGTCAATAATTCTTAGTCCCAAAATGTTATTGGAACTAAGTCAAGATTTCTCCTACTACTTCCTTCACCATTTTAGATTGTGAATTTCTACCTTTATTGATATTTTTGTAAAAAAACTCATTTTAATGAGTGCAGTCTTTCACTTCTACAAAATTGATGGCATATTTGTCAAAATTTATCAATCATTTCTAATTCTTGAATAAATTTTAATGCTAAGAAAATTTAACTAATTTTTTTTATTGAATGACTATAGTGATTATAATGTGCTTTATTTTTCTAACCCATTTATTAACCCTTTTCATTTCACTTTCAATATTTGTAATCTATGTGTTAATCTTTAGGTTATCTTTGAAGATTCCATGTGTTATTTACTATTGTATTTTTAATAATGATATTTAGTGATGGGTTTAATATCGAGTCATAACCTTTAGTGAAGTTTAACACATAGTGATACAACTGTGGCTGAGCATTTAACTCAATTCATAGAGTATTAACCCCTTTGAGGCCTAGAAACACTATTTCATACCCTAATTTACCTCTTTTTTATGTTTATTTCAAAACCCAAACACTCTCTCCTATTTTATAAATCTATGAAGGGTAGCCCAAATATCTAGCAACAAATATAATCTCTCTCAGCTAACAACTAGCCTAAGGTGTAATTGTAAATATATTAAACCCCCAGTAGTAATAGTCATAGATATTTAAGTAACAAAGGTTAACTTATTTATTCCTTGAATTTAACTAGAAATACTCTTAAAATTAGTGAGGGGATATTTTATCCTATTCATTGTCTCCCACTTTCCTATTCAAAACACTCAATCCCATGATTTCCTTTAAAGGCATAAAATATCTTAGGCATGTAAATAATTGGCACTAGAAGGAGGGACCATTTTCATACGTATTTGATATTCTATTTGGTTTATGTTGGTTATTATTGCTAGTGGTATCATTTTAACTATTGTTTATATTTGAAACACCATAGATCTTATTATACCTATCACTAGAGTGAGGTCACATTGTGGTAGACTAATTATCTCATCTTTGTAGTTCCATATTAGGTCTACATTTGGTAGGCCTAGACCTAGACATCTAATTGTTATCACTATCTAATATTCTTAGTCTCCCCCAAATAGACCACCCAAAATGGATTGACCCACATCCTTGTTATTTGGGTCAGCCATTAACATCCATGGAACTATCCATAACCTACCTAGAAACCTAGAAATGTATCTTCCCTCCTTTACTCCTAGTGTAAGGTGAACTATAAAAGAATATGTGACCTCTTAAAAGATATCCTTTATTATTTTGAATGTCTAACACAAGTATGTGGCATGTAGGATCTTCCCCTTCATGTTTATGTATTCATACTATGATTGGTTCCTTAACCTCCCAGATAACTCAATCACTAGTTGGGATAATTTTAGTACAGCCTTCCTGGCCTACTTTGGGCAAGTCATTGACCCTAGTGTCCTATATCAATAATTTATCTACATCAAATAAGAACCTAATGATCCTATCATAAATTTTATTTCTAGTTTTTAGAATATGTATAACAAGGTGACTATGTTTTACTAACCTAACACCCACTTGGTGTTCGAAATGTAAAAAATGTCTTAGACCCATGGATAACTATGTTTTTGTAATGATACCCAATAATAGTAAACCTAACCATAACTTATGCAGAAGCCATAAAATTTAATATGAAGTTACACCCATAGGGTCAAATGATGACTCCTATTCCCAATTTATTATTCCATTCACCTACCTTGAACTTATTTCCCAATGCCAACCAAAAAATCCCTATACTTCATTTGATGCGCATAAATACTAACTCCCTCTAAGTAATGTTACATGAAACCAAAAACTAGTATTTATCAACCTATTAAACCATGAAATGAACCTCAATTATATCACCAAGTGACACTGGTAATGGCTAATAACATAGTAACTATACCTTAGGAGTCAACTAAAAATGAACTAGATTTCATCTAGTGAATGGTCAAAAACTAAGTAATAACTTCCTAGGTCGACAAAGGAAAATGGATAAATCTAATATTGAAAGATAAAACAATAACTTATCATACCAAAGACAAAACATAAATTACAATCATTCTTACAATTAGGTGAAGCCCTTCCCTAATATGTTTCTTGAAGTTAACATTTATGAGATAGATTTGCCTAACTAGTATGGAGTACACAACACAGATTTATATAAGGAATTAGATTATATAGATTTATATGTAACCTTTGAGATATTCTAGAGAGATAATAATTATGAGGTGTTTCCAAATCACCTAAAATCATCAAACTTGGATAGGCTCCCTAGCATGGCCATGGTTCTAGAAACTATGGAGTTTACCAATAAGGAAGAAAATATCCTATAGGAGTACTAGTGAGGTCCATGAATTCCAACAATTAAAAATGAGTAATTACACCCTAAATAACTGGCAACCACAATAACCTCTTATTACCTTGACACACCCAAAGAATTTCACAACCCCACCAGATGATAATACTAAGAATGACCATCTACCTCCAAAACACTTTGAACCAAAATCTCATGTAAATACCCAACCAATTCAAAATAAGGGTTGCTATAACATAGTAGACAACATGAATAAAATCAAAGAAAATATAACATTTTATGAGCTTTCTTAAATAACTTAAAAACATGATCTTTTACTAAAATCCTTAACTAAAAGGCCAACATAGCCCTAAACTAAGTAGAAGGTAGCCCACACCAAAATTTTCATTAATAAAAGAAATATGGAGGTCCCCTTTTATTCCTAACCATTAGTTTATTTGTAAAAAAACCTATATAATTACTTAGTGGACTTGGGAGTCTCAAAAAATATAAATACCAAATGGTGTTTATGAGAAGTCAGGGTTAGTTCCTATCAAATTGGATAAAGTGGTGGTTTAAATATATAATTTAAAGTTCAAAGTGGTGGATGAACTTATGAATGTCCACATGCAATAGAATATGAACCTAGGATTGAACAGTTCATAGACATCTAGGTGGTAGATATTCACAAAGCATATGGCATGCTCCTTAGTAGGGACTTATCTAAAATATTAAATAGATACATGGCCACTAAATTTTCTCATATGTGGTTACCCTAGAGAGGTGTAAATAATAATATTCACATGATAGATAACCCTAAATGAAACACATGATAATTGAATATAATGTAATCAACAAGAAAGTAAATATAATATCCTTAGACTTTGGGATTTATATGCTAAGAATAAAACTTACTAAGGATAAAGATGATAATGAATAAGACCTACCAGGCCTATGGTCTCTATATGTAGATGGGGTTCATTCAAAATAGGGTATTGAAGTAGGTGTGTTTTGTATGGATCCTTGAGAAAAGAGATACATATCTTTGTATAAACTATAGTTTCCATATAAAAACAATATGGTAGATTATGAAGCCTTAATATTAGGGTTATAGTTTGCATTAAAGCATAAATCCAAATAAATGAGGGTGTTTATTGACTCTTATCTATTGGTTAAATAGGTTAAGATTAAGTTTTAGTGAAATTTATCTTACCTTAGGAGGTATAAACATAGGGAATGGGACCTAATCGAAGTGTTTAACACATTCAATGTTAGACCTATCCCTAGGGAAGAAAACCAAGTTACCAACTCATTGGCATCCACAACATTAAACTTAAATCCCTTGGATGACACCTAGTCATAGTATTTATATAATAAATTATTCCATTACCCATCAATCTTGGACAATGTGATTAATTTTCAAGTCTTTGAGGATGATCAATAAATTATGCAATTCCTAAACAATGATAACATATTTAAGGCCTAGGTAATTGATAAAGTAGATAGAGACAACCTTAGAATTTAACTTAATAAGGATGGGATCCTTAAAATTCAAGGGAATCAAATCTTGAAATGGATGATTTCCTTATAATGAGTGTTTGATACCCTAGACCATGCACCCAAAATGAAGAGACCCAAATTTGAGGACCAAAAATGTTGAATCATCAACCTCATCTCTGTGTAAAAACCTCAAACCATTAATTTGAATCCTAATTAGATATACTTTGAAGTCAAATAGCTTAAAAAATTACTATTGAGATATAAGTATGTGATCACTTAGGCTTATAGATACCTCAAAGTCTTCAATTCAAGGGTTATTACTCACACTATCCTACTCAAACCAAGCCAAAAACCATTTAGGTAGAGACAAAGACTTGTGAACCTGATCATGGAACCATTAATACACAAAGAGGTCTATAAGTTACTCTAAGTGGGAATAATCTTCTTGGTATGCCACTTTATATGGGTATCCAACCTAGTACCCATATAGAAGAAAAATGAGGAAATATGTTTGTGCATAGACTTCTAAAACCTAAAGTAAGTATCAAATAAAGATAATTATTTTTTTACCTTACCTTAATGAATTAATCCAAATGGTGAAAGGATCTTAGATGATGTCCTTACTATATGTATTCTCAAGATATAATTAGGTCTTTGTTAATTCAAAATACTGGGTCAAAATTGCATTCACCATCAAGTGGGGTATAATTTCCTACAAATGAATGCCATTTGGATTAATCAATACAAGAGAAAAATTTCAAAGGATGATGGATTTTGATTTTAAAGGTTTAATTGGTAAGTGGATAATAATTTATATGTATGACTTGATTATGTTTTCAAAATATAGGTAAAATAACATACACCACTTACATAAGGTATACGAAATATGCAAGAGATATGACATTTCTTTAAACCCAAAAAAAATGTGGTCGGTATCATTTAAGGTAATATTCGTAGTCATATCATCACATGTGAAGGTATTGTTAATGATCCAAAAAATGGTTGATGTGATTTATAAATTTACTCAACCTAATAACATTAAATAATTAAAATACTTCTTTAGTAATATTAAATTTGTTTTCAAGTTCTTTTATGGATTAATTTAAAAACCTTTAAATACTATGTCGAAACAAGATGTAAAACTAGAATGGTGTTTTAACCTTTTAGAACTTCATGAATATAAATCCTATTTTTTTTAAATAGATGAGTTTTTTATATCATGTAAATAATATGCAATAAATACATCCACTAATTTATAATAGAATTGACTAGCTTTGAATTTTATAAAAATAGCAATAAATAGTGTAAGTAAAACTTAGCTATAAAATAGTTGAGACTAGTGATTTGAGTGCTAAAAACTGAGGTGGTAATTGGTTTAAGTGTCATAAATTAGATCTTAGTGTTATAACCCCTCTTGGATAGTAGCACCATAATTAAACAGTAGTATTATTATTAGAAATGTGGTGGTAGTGTCATAATATTGGTAGTAGTGTCCTTTGTGTAGGACTATCCTAAGCTTCTAGGTACACCTATGTTTGGATATCTGATGTTTGTTACCATGTGCATGAGTCCTAAAACCATGTATTTTTCCTATAATGATTAGTTTAGTGACCAAACCCTAATCCTTAATGCATCTAAGGCATACAATTGGCATGATATGAAAAATGTGTTTGTTATTAGGGTAGGATGGACATCCTTAATGGCCCACTATGAAGTGAGTTGCATACATACCAATACTTTGAGGAGGGATCAAGCCTAATTTAGTTCTCCCCACCTAAGTGTTGGTGAAAGTGCAAATTAATCTAATATGATAGTGGACTTGAGGTCCTTGAATGTACTTGAGACTAGAAATCTAGGTAATATGAGCTTAGAGTTGTTGTAGATGGTAGTATGTAGAAATAGGGTAGAATAGGGATTGATAACCTTAATTGTGCACAACTCATTCTGAGTTTGAATGTTTATTTTGCATTTGATTTCCATCTAGTGGTTAGAGGGATAAAAGTCATGTATTTATATTGGTCTAATGATTATGTGGGTGACAAAAAGAGGTCTAGACTAACCCTAGGAGGTTTTATATTTGAAAACATATCTATTTAGGGAAAAGAGAGTCAAAGGACATTAGCATCATTTTTGAGACACTTGTGCCATGCATAACTAGTGTCTAACTAGCAAAATATTAGGCATCAATGACCAAGATCTAGAAATGAGAGTCTAGGACTACTTTAGGGTTGACTAAGGATGCATGTGGCCCACATGAACTAGATAAGTGTGATAATTGTAGACACCTAAAACTAGCCATAACTATATTTTGACCAGATTTCAAATTGATTCTTACCAACCATTACAAATTAATCTTAAGAATCATTGAATGTCCCAAATTTTCTTATGAATCATTCATCAAAGATCAAAATCATGTTGAGGCATCTTTATTTTGGATATACCACATATACAATAATAAAATATCATATATTCTTCCCTAATCACCTTGCAACATCATAACTATCTATTTGGCCTATGGACCTATTAGGTATGGCACTTGATCAATTATCAAAAATTGAAAGAGCTAATATACTAATCAGAATCAATTAATAAGCTAAATAATATTAAATTCCTAGTTGAATTATCTATTAGAAATTAATGAATATCTAAAAAAGGAAATTCAAAAATTCAAAATATCCAAGCCTTTCATCATTGCCTTTATGAGTTATCAAGCTCTTTGAAAATATCTTAAAATATCCAATTTGAGAGCCATGCCTAGTAATTTCAAACCATAATTACTTGACAACTATTAACTAAACTAGAGTTAGTTTTAACTCACCTAGGTTTAGTTTGAACCCATTCCAAGCCTAAACTCAACCTTAACTCACCTTGGATGAGAGTTAATTCCTAATGCTATAAATACAAGGACTTGCCTATTTAATTATAAGTTATTATGCACAAATGACTTCAAATATTGGATATTGTAGTGTTATAATGCCTATATTATTAGAAAGTAAGGTTACCATGTCCAAATATTAAGAAAACCCACATCAAATCCATGGTGATAATGAGATAAGGATCCAAGAAAGCTTCATTTCCTAAGACTTCTTGATGCACAAGTCAAACAATTAATTAAACAAATCCATTTGGATCTCCCAAAGAAGATAAAAGAGTTATTGTATTTTATGTTTTTATTATGCTTTCATTTAGTTGTTATTAATCTATCCCTAGTATCTAGGCTAGGATTGTAATTGTTAGTGTGTTTATTTGAGTTTTATTGATAAAACTAACATAATAATAACCTCCCTTCTTAGATGCCTATGATCATAAATGACATGCTTGATGGGACCCGCACCCCACAAAGTTGATCCTAAGGCATTTAAGAGAATTCTACTAATAATTTTCATGTAAAATTTTGAATTTGTTGATCAAAACATCTAAAACTTAAAGGACAAAAGACATTTTATTAGAATTTGCAAAGTTTCCCTATGTAGTCATGGTTTTACTCTCTAGAATCATGATATTGTTGTAATATCAAAACTCACATAATCGTGGTTTTATATTATTTGTCATGGTTTTGTGCATAAATATCAAATTTTATACTAACCATTTCATGCTTGTAAATAAATGGAAATATTTTAATAGCATGACTTTCAAATTCATGGTATTGCCATAAAATAATTGATATTATAATATCATGACTTTGAAAGTTATGATATCATGATAATATTAGCAGTTTTGCTTAAAGTTTGGCAATAGTTCCATTAAAATGTTAGTGATCATGTTAATGATTTTATGTTAAGTTTAAAAATAATTATTCTCTTAGTAGCAATATTACATTTATTTTAGTGATTTTGCACTTAATGCTCTATTTTCCCCCAGGTTGTGATATTATGTTGATAGTTATAGATTTGTAGAAGTAGTTACAGTTTTGCTCTATGTTCTGTAGTTTTGCACTATGTGTAAACCTAAGAGAAAGATTTGGAAAGTGATTTGTTCATACATGAAATTATTCTAAGCACAAAGATTCCATAATGTGTTTTGTAGGACCAAAAGGCCACAAGGAGACTTTTAAAACATTTCTAACTTGAAATTTTCACATTTTAAATTAGTGTTTTGATAATATTTCTATTTAAATCATTTTTGTTTTGTTTAAAATATTTCAACAAAAAATGTCAAGGGTCTAAAATTTCACAACATACTTCTTTTGGTGAAATAAAATGAATTTTCACACTTAGTTGTTGGAAATATTGTCATTGATATCAAAGGTTTAGCATTATTGGTGATAAAGGCCCCATTGCATTTAATATTGTTTATCTTGGATAATATGAGATAATATTTATTTAATATTAACAAATATATTTTTGGTTGCATGTGAGACAAAATAAGGGCCCATGGAGAAGTCGAAGAGCCATGAGGTAAAGACAAAAGAAGGATGGGACGCATTTTCCCATGAAAAGTCATCTTGTGGAATACCAAGAGTCACCAAGTGAAGACAAAAGAGTAAGGGCACAATTTCTCATGAAGGGACACTTTGAGGAATTCAAAGAGTCACCAAAGATAAGGACAAAAGTGGGAAGGACGTTTTTGGTCATGAAGGGTCGCCACATGACTTTTCAAAGGCTTGGATATGAAGGGTCATCCAAGATTGGTGCCATTTTCGATGAGGATTGAAGGGTCACAAAGCGGGGAGGCCAAAGGTCATTTGGAAAGCTATAAATAAAGGCTTGAGAAGCCATATGTAATATGGAAGAGAGAGGTTTATTTTATATTGTAATATCTAGCTTAGAATAATAACTGTGAGAGATGAATATGATTTATATTTTTTATATCTAGCTTAGAAGAGCAAAGGTGAGAGAGAGGAAAGAGATGTTGTATTGATCTATCATTTATTGAGATAGCAACATTGAGAGATAGGTGTGTGGTATACACAAAGGTTTTGGTGCTCCTATGGGTTGGTGCTCATGAATTGTTGTTGGGTTGGTGCTCGGCAAAGGGGTTGGTGCTCCTATGGGTTGGTGCTCACAAATAGTAGCTAGGTTGGTGCTCGGCAAAGGGGTTTAAAGCTCCTGTGGGTTGGTGCTCATGAATTGTAGCTGAGGTTGGTACTCATCAAAGGGGTATGGTGCTCCTATGGGTTTGTTCTCACAAATATACTTGAGATTATTCTCTGTGGTTTTTCCCACATTGGGTTTCCATGTTATATCTGGTGTCTCTCTCTATCTTGTGTGATGTTTATTGTTTGAGTTTTATTTCATATCTTGAATGTTTGATTAAGTGGAATTTGATAAAGGGAAAGTTTTATAAAATATATAATATACTGATTCACCCCCTCCTCTAAGTATATTATGTGCTTAAAAATTGGTATCAGAGCAGGTTCCTTCAGAAAGGGTTTAACAGCTTGAAGATAGATCAAGGAAAAGCACAAGATGGCCAAGTAGCTAAAGAAAGAGAATCAAGAGTTAAAATCTATGGTTGAGGCTCTTAAGGAAAAGGCATGTATCTTGGTTCTAAGTTGGATATAGAAGTAAAAGAAAATAAGATATTTATTTAGGATCTTAAGAATCAGTTAGAGGTTGCAAATTCAATTTTAACATCAAAAGAAGAAGAGTGTAATCAGTTGAAGGTTGAGTTAGGCTCTTTAAAGGATAATCATGAGAAGCTTATAATCAAGGTTGAAAAATATCATGAAATATTTGTCTAAGGAAAGAAGGATGCAAGATTTGAAGGCAAATCAGAGAAGTCGATCGGGCAGCCCAATGCTAATAAGTTTTCAAATTATTTTCATGGCCGTTGTTTTACTTGTCATCATGTTGGTCATATGGAAAGAGACTATATGAGGAGAAGCAATCAGTCAAAGGGAGATCTCAGTCACATTCAAGAAAAAGGTATGAGAAATATTGTTTGCTTTTGTTGTCATAAGGTTGGCCATATTGCTAAATTATGTCCAAAACAAGTAAAGAGATCTTAAAAGTATGTCAAAGGTTATAGAGCCCCTAAAAGATATGAGAAGAGTCAAATTAAGGTTTGGAGACCTAAAATAGTAAAGGTTGATTAGGTTGAGTTCAAGAATGAAAATGAATTACTTGCTATAGTAGATAAAGAATCAGGTAAGAAGGATTGTGCAGAATCTCTTGTTACATTTGAGCATGAGCTTTGTCAAGATAAGATAGTTGCAAAAGTTGAGAAAAAGAAAAACATCATAAATGATAAGGTTAGTAGGTCAAAAATGTTAGACATGCTTAAATGGATTCTAAAATAAAAACACAAGAATATCAAGGAAGAAATAGAGGAGATGTGGGAATCTCCTGAGATTTATTTCTAGAACCCTATTGTGTGGGGTGTCTCTTCTAGGCTTCAAGGAGACACTTTTAAGAAAAATTGAAGCATGGTGGATGCTATTGGGTCTTGGATATGTTACATGACAAGAAGGTGAGTTGGCAGATTAATTTGTATATCTTTTGAGAGAATATATTTTTGAATAAAATTTTGCATTAGTATTATAGTTTGAAGCTATTAGAATGATTCTTGCATATGAAGTGTTTCAAATGATTATGTTCATAAGAAATTAGAATGTTGAAAAAGAGCTAATAGTTTCAGAAAGAAGGAGAAGGATATTCATGTAGATTCAATGAAGAAGGATTAGAGTTTCAAAGTTCCATTCATCAGGAAGAAGGTTCAGTCGTGTTCATGGCAGAAGAAACAACATGAAGATTATATGTTGGTACAAACAGCTTTACATGTAAAAAATAAAGATCAGCCATGGTTTGTTGATAGCGAATGCTTGAAGCATATGACAGGAGATAAGAGTAAAGAAGATCAATGGTGGCATAGTGAAATTTGAAGATAAAACCACTACCAGGATAGGCAAAAAAGGTATTTTAAGTTTGGATATTAGTAGAACCAAAGCTATGAATCTTTTGTAAGCATAATCTATAAAGTGTAAGTCATATATCTGATCAAGGATACACCTTAAAGTTTTATGTGGAAGGTTGTGAGATTAGAATAAAATATTCAAATGAGTTGATTGTAGATTCTTAAAGGACAGGTAAATATTTATATGCATTATCAAATATCTTCTCAAAGATCGGTGAGAGGAGTTGGGAGTAATTTTTATTACTTCCTTCCATTGATTTTCAACATCAAGTGAGGGGGAGCTAAGTGTTAAGCTCTAGGTAGTCCCTTTGCCATTGATGTCAAAGGGGGAGAATAACAAGTATAGGTATAAGTGAAAAAAATAGGTATAGGGAATAGGTACAAATTGCTACAGTAAGGGGGAGTTACTGTATGTTTTTAGATGACGGTATGTGTAGGTGATAAGATGTGGTAGTTTCAGGATTGAGGTTGCCATCAATGACAAAGGAGGAGATTGTTGGAAATATTTTCATTGATGTCAAAGGTTTAGCATTATTGGTGATAAAGGCCCCATTGCATTTAATAGTGTTTATCTTGGCTAATATGAGTTAATATTTATTTAATATTAACGAATATATTTTTGGTTTCATATGAGATAAAATAAGGGCCCATGCAGAAGTCAAAGAGCCATGGGGTAAAGACAAAAGAAGGATGGGACACATTTTCCCATGAAGAGTCATCTTGGGGAATACCAAGAGTCACCAAGTGAAGACAAAAGAGTAAGGGTGCAATTTCTCATGAAGGGACACTTTGAGGAATATGAAGAGTCACCAAAGATAAGGACAAAAGTGGGAAGGACATTTTTGGTCATGAAGGGTCACCACATGAATTTTCAAAGGCTTGGATATGAAGGGTCATCCAAGATTGGTGTCATTTTCCATGAGGATTGAAGGGTCACAAAGGGGGAAGGCCAAAGGTCATTTGGAAAGCTATAAATAAAGGCTTGAGAAGCCATTTGTAATATGGAAGAGAGAGGTTGATTTTATATTGTAATATCTAGCTTAGAAGAGCAATTGTGAGAGATGAATATGATTTTTATTTGTTATATCTAGCTTAGAAGAGCAAAGGTGAGAGAGAGGAAAGAGATGTTGTATTGATCTATCATTTATTGAGATAGAAACATTGAGAGATAGGTGTGTGGTATACACAAAGGGGTTGGTGCTCCTGTGGGTTAGTGCTCATGAATTGTTGCTAGGTTGGTGCTTAGCAAAGGGGTTGGTGCTCCTATGGGTTGGTGCTCATGAATAGTAGCTGGGTTGGTGCTTGATAAAGGGGTTTAAAGCTCATGTGGGTTGGTGCTCATGAATTATAGCTGAGGTTGGTACTCAGCAAAGGGGTGTGGTGGTCCTGTGGGTTTGTTCTCATGAATATACTTGAGATTGTTCTCCATGGTTTTTCCCACATTGGGTTTCCATGTTATATCTGGTGTCTCTCTCTATCTTGTGTGATGTTTATTGTTTGAGCTTTATTACATATCTTGAATGTTTGATTAAGTGGAATTTGATAAAGGGAAAGTTTTATAAGATATATAATATACTGATTCACCCCCCCCTCTCAGTATATTCCATGCTTAACATTAGTTACATACTCCTAAGAGTTGTTTGTTGAAAGTTGTTTATTTTCACAAAATGATTGATGTGTTTATGCTCTCCCCTTATCCCCTTGAGGGAACTCAGGTGACCAAAATAACTCATTCTTTGCCTTGGTTTATTTATTACAAATCATGAACATAACATCACTAAGGCCCTCCCCAAATCCATATGGTTTGGATGACCCCAAAATTACCATAAAGAATTTTCACTTATCTTTATTTTCATGAATTTTTAACTTGTGAGCGGGTGTTCATCACCTCCTCATAGGTTTTTTAGGGAAGATTTGACCTGGTAATTCATCTCCTGACATTGTTTCAATCCCACTCCATGTTGGGGTATATAAATTAAGATGGTAAATTATTGGGATGGTAGTTTGAGTGGTTAAACTACCTATGTTAGTGATTGTTCCTCTTAGAATATATGACCAACTCAGAGATTGCATTACATTGAGTAAATGATGGATGTAGTTGTTATGAAAAGGACAAGACATTTTCACAATAATCCAATTGATGTGGATTTAATTAAAGTGAGTATATCTTGTGTTATCCACACTTGGTACCATCTAGTAACATGCAAAAACTAATAATTTAGAATAACCCCACTTGTCACAAACATAATGTTGATGCAGGGAAAGTAGACTGAAGTTCCATGTTGTAGTACAAAATCTTGAGATAAGAGGGGGGCTAAGAACCCTACTTTTCATTCAATTTTACTTTTTAGATTAATAATTAAAATCCTCTCAAGAGTGAGTATATTGATAGAATTTGATAGTATTATACAACCTTATCAGTTTTAGGACTTAGGATGTTACACATATGTGTTTCTATCATTTTATTATTTATTGTATGTTTTTGAGTCTAAACTATCTTATTTTTTATTATACCATGTCAAAAATGAGTCTTTTTTATATATCACTCCTTTGTTTAAGGAGGCATTATACCACCCATTTGACATTGTACATGTGCCTTAGTATTTTTTATCAACCTTTGTCTATGTGTGCATCTTTATTGAAAAAGGTGTCATTATGCTACTGAATTCATTTCAAATATTTTTCCTTTAAGTCTTGAAACAAACCATTGATTACATATTTAGAGCATGATAATGTCATTACTCTATTTAAATCATTTCAAATACTTGTTTGCCTTGTGTCCAATTTCAAATTTCAAAACCAAATCCATGTGTGCCTTTTGAGATGTTAACCTAGTGTTGTTATGCCATTCATTTTTGTCTAGCTTGTTACTTGTTTAAAGAATCCTAGTTTTCCAACTTGAGTCTTTAATTAATCTTGACAAGTTCAAATACAAACATTTATTGATTTATACCTATGCATTATGTAATTTTGGCCTAGACATCAATATTTCTCAATTGGGTTGTGTAACTAAGGTTAATTATCTATTCAATTTGAAAACTATTGTTTGTGCCTAGATTTGGGAGAAACAACCTATCTTCCAAATGCTTATAGTTTCATGTCTTATAACAATTGACAAAGTTCATGTTTAAATCCAAATTCCTATTTTATGCCAAAGTGTTTCAAATTTATTAGATTAAAATCTCATACCTTTTTTTGATTAAAAGTCTAGCCTTTGTGTCTTTTCCAAAAGACCTAACACATGCCTATTTTGAGCCTAGATTTTGTGCCTTCTTCGAGAGACCTAGAAAATTTTATTTTCTTTAGATTAGACTTGTTTGGAACACTTTGTACCTAGAGTTTGGCATTTTGATTTTATTTCATCTACTTGATCATTCATTTAAGACATTTAATGTTAGACTATTTTTACCAAGTTTTAGTATAGACAATTTTGGAGATACAACTCCACTTTTCAAACCAAGTTAGACTATGTTTGGACCATTTATCCTTTGGACATTATTTTTCAAAGTTTATAGAAATCTAGGTCATTTTGTGAAACATTAACCACTGACTTGGATATGTCACGTTACACTTATAATGGATCCATATATAATTTTGGTTATGATAACATGGTCACATATGATGAATTTTTTAAATACCCCTACTAGGATGATGTTATTTACGAGATAAATACATATCCTCCTTACAATACTCAATATAGGTAATGAATCTAAGATCCTCAATACTATTATGTGGTGATACCTTCTTCAGGTTGGTTAATGTACTATGTTTTCCATTTCACCAATCATGGTACTCGATCCCCCACCTATTCCATTATCCTTTTTTCAAATTGTGTAAGCTACTAAGATCTAAAATGTCCAAGAATTACCATTCTAGGACCTTATTCTTTGGCTTGTGAAATCATACAAAATTTGTGTCTCCCTAACATTACCATTCTAAAACCTTATCCTTTGGCTCATGATAGTAACCAAGCTTCACAATGCCTTACCATTACCATTCTAGGCCCTTCTAAATAAGGTATCTCATTATTCTAACAAATTTGTGCACTTATGAATTGATGGGTCACTATTATTGTCTTAGGCCAATCACCATCCTTTGTTAAGCCCATATTAGATGAGCCTATTCACAAAGATATCATTAACCAACCACCAACCATTCTTAATCCATTTCTAACCATCCTCCACTTTATAAAATCCATGATAATCATTTTTCCACAATTGATCCGTTTAGTACCTCTCCAATCAAGTGAATCATTCAAAGACCAAGATATGTTCAAAACTGGTATTTTACAACTAATTGTAAACTAAGGCAAAAAAAACCAACCAATCCATGATTTTTTTTTGAAATGCTTATTTATGACAAGTCAACTTATGATGAAACACCTTTTAATAATGTACCTATTATCAAGGAGTTTCATTCTAACACGCCATTATTTGATGAGTTGATTCTTAATTATTATAACCATCTTTGGGAAAATCATTATCTTGACCATTGTCCTATTTTTAAAGAGCCTGCCTTTGATAAGCCAATCTCTATAAAGTTATCTCTTGAACTTTTCCCCCTCATTGAGGATTCTCTCATTTTGACAAACTAGTCTTTATAGAGCCCATTATGCCATCACAAGTTGTTACATGTCCAATAAAAAACATTCAATAGGACATCATTATAGTAACATCCATACTAGATGAATAATTAACATTGAAGTTAGGTTCTATTCTTGAACTAAAATCATATTTAACATCATAATTAGGAACAACATCAATATCAACATTGCATTCAGAGTCCTTTGGGTCAGACTCAGATTCAAAATTAGAATACATTCATGGTTATTACAATATTGGTTATGCATGACTTGAAAATCAATTTGAATACATTTGTGATCCTTCTATGGTTTTTGAGGATGATTATTTTAGCATCGACATAATTTCTCCTAGTATCTTCTAAAAATATTATGTTTCCTCATCCCCTTCCATTACCATTCCACATGACATTAACACCTACCAACCTAGCCATTATATTGGCATTCCACCTCCCACAAGTGTCTATTGGGACCAATATAATCATACCTTATTGAACTACATCCATGGAGACATATGAGTTATAGAATATTAGGGGAACTAAGACCACAGTCATGTAGAAAAAGAATACTTTCTTAGTGAAACCTTTTCATAGGTAATAGGGGACAATCAAAGTCCAAACTCATCATATACTAGTGAAACATTTTCAGAGGTACTAGAAGATAATCAAAGTCAAAATTCCATGTTCCATAGTGAAACCTTTTTGGAGGTGCTATGGGACAATCAAGATAATCTTATTGGTGAAAACCTCATCATGGTGCTAATAGCTAAACATAATACTTATTCATTTCTAAATGAAGACATTATCAAATATGGCATCAATACATCTTCTAATATATAACATAATCAGATGGAAGCTACCCTCATGCCCAAATAATAGAAAAATATGATGGTCTTATTGAGAGCATATTTAGAAGTCTTTCCACCATAACCAAAATTATGTTGAATCTAGAATCAAAAACATTGTGTGTTCCTAAAAATTCTAATATTCACTTGTTTCCCAACCATTATACACTCCATTATCATCCACCTTTACATTGTCAAATCAAACCTGTCAGCCAAAATTTATCCTTATTTACCATCCCTAACTGCACTTTCCTTTACAAAAGCTATAAAGGCATCTTGTCTTAATGCTTGAAGGAAATAAAATAAATTAACAATAAAGATCACAATAACATTTTTGGAGTCCAAATATGTAGTAGGTTATTGACAGAGCATCTATTCAGAAGAGGTGTGGGCTAGCAATTTAAATATTTGACTATTTTGGTTGAATCATATGTTGATCTAGATGTTCATATCTACATCAACAAGAAATATAGAAACATTTACCTTGCCAAAAACCATACCTTTGCCATTCCAAAAACCATACCATTACCTTATCATTTATCTTGCCATTTTCATTTTTCATTCAACTTATCATTATTTCATACCCTACAATTTAACTTACCTTATCACTTGGGGGAGAGCCTATTACCATTATAACTAATTACCATCCTATAATATTCATTGTGTCATACCATATACTCTCCTACCATACCTTTACTATTGACCAAATATTTTTTTAACTTACCCTACCTAACCCTTTTGATCTTCATTCTTTTGGTTCTTCCTGTACATTCCACTTGGGATTCCAATCTAGTTTTAGTAGTTTTAGAATTCCATGTTTAAATGATACTCTATGAAAGTAGTGTGATAGTGGATCTCAAAAGTTAATTTTCATTTATATTTGAGTATTGCAACTAATTATAACTACCTATGGGTAAATCAATATCCCACCTTACGTTACTAATTATAACTACTTATGGGTAAATTAGTATCACTAACCTATGTTATTATCTCCTAATTATAACCACTTATGGGTAAATTAGGAAGAACACCTTTTATCAATCATTGACACATCACCTTACCTTTAAAATTATCATTTTCATTTTCATTTACCTTAATTTTACCTGGTTGGATCTCACCACCTTTTGTTTGGGTAGAACTATTCTGATTTGAGGTCCTCATGGGACTATGTAGGCCATGCTTAGTCCCCCTTTTCCATATGCTCTCACCATTTTATGAGAAACCTAAAGCAATTCTCTTATCATTTTTTATAGGTATTTTATTAATATCTAATGAGTTAATATACCCCAAAAATTTTGAAAAAATCAAAACATTTTAAAATTCAAAAACATTTGTCCTTTTTAAACCTAGTCAATCATCCTCGATTTGCCTTACTAGGGAAAATCCATTTTTAGTGTCAATATATTCCAATATAATTGGGGGTTTAACCTTCCCTTTACATGTATCCTTTCTTGGAGGCACCACCCATTTATTATTCCATTGAGCCTTTTTATGTAGGTATTGACTTGGTTAATGACATGATGCTTTCTATTGCTTTTCATTTCACACTTTATATGTGTTTGTTTACTTAGTTGTTAGTTGTTTGTTTGTTTGAACATTTGTTTAATTTCATTATTGTGTCGTGACTCAGTCTTTATGAGCTCATTAGGTCATTCATTTTGCTTTATTCTTGAGTCTATCTATATTCATACGTTAAACTTATCATCATGGTTTTTATGATTAGTGCATTTTTTTTAATTATTTTGTGGATCAGGTGTTAGTCCTTATGCATATTTTGGATAATTTATCATAGTATTTTATATCATGATGCATATCATCACATGATAAAATAAAAATTATCTCAAGAAATATTATAATCATTGGAGCTAGAGATACTTCTCCTTAATAACCTTGGTAAATCATCCCACCCTCATTGATCAAATTAACCCATTGACCATTCTAGTTATATCAATTATAATAAGGATGAGCATCTCTATATTGTCATCTACAATTAAATCATTCAAAATTATCAAATTATTATTCTTTAAATCATCTCTTTCATCACTGTGCACATCCTCGTATGCTTGGTTGTTTATGGCTTCTTCAGTCATTAAACCATCACATCTACATTTGTGGCCACTCATCTTTAATTTATATGATAGATTATATATTTGAGTTATGTTTTCCAATCCAACCTACTAGGGCACAATCAATAAATCATTATTCAATCTATGTCATCTTAATGGTTATAACCACCTATGGGAAAATCACTAGTTTAACTCATCCTCCTTCATGGGGCATGTGTTTATGTCACTGATTATAACCACCTTTGGGAAAATCAGTGTCTCAACCTTTGTTACTAATTATAAATATGTTTGGGAAAATCAATAATTTTTAAATAAATGTATGCAAGCATTATCTCGATTAGATTAATCTCATCCATGGGTTAATTTCATTATTTTTTCTTGCTTATTTTTAAGGGACCATCCATCAATTATAGGTGTTGTCCACTCCATCAAGTGGGCATCATTATAGGCTTCCTAAATAATGTTTAGATATTATTCTTCAATCATTACCTTTTTTCACTTTTAATGGCCTTTTTCATTCTTTGAGAAGATGTTATTATGTCTATAACTTACAATGCCTTCCAAAATAGGGATAAACTATAGACACCTAAAACTAGCCATAACTAAATTTTGATCAGACTTTAGAGTGATTCATACAAAACATTATAAATTAATCTTAAGAATCATTAAACATACCAAATTTACTTGTGAATCATTCATCAAATCTCATAATCATGTTGAGGCATCCCTATTGTGGATACTAGCATGTATGCAATAATCTCTCTCAAATTCTTCACTAATCACCTTGTAGCATCAAAACTATCGATTTGGCCTATGGACCTATTAAGTAGGGCACTTTATCAATTATTAAATCTTTAAAGAGCTAAAATGATAATTAGAATCAATTAAAAATCTCAACAAGATTAAATGCCTATCTGAATTATCCATTGACAATCAATGAATATCTAAAAATGAAAATTTAAAAATTCAAAATATCCAAGCCTTTCATAATTGCCTTTATGAGTTATGAAGATCTTTGAAAATATCCTAAAATATCTAATTTGAGATTCATGCCTAGTATAGTACTTCTCATGACCCTAGTCCTTATAATTAGACATTAACTCACGTGAAGACTACTAACCCTAATTATCCTACTTTGAGACATTTATCACTTGAATGGACCCTTTTTCCATCATATATCCATTCATTAGACATCCATGGCACCTCACTCACCCTTTTACTTACCAACAGGCATTCTAAACACCTCATAGGGCCCTTCTAGAGACCTGTTGACCACCCAAGGTGGGTTTTTATGATAGGCCATGACTTAGGGAGGAAACCTATGGCCTAATCCACATGTTTAATTCATACAATCTATGGCCTAGGCCACATCCTAGGTATAAAATGAAAAAAAGGACCATTTTGGTCCTAATGGCTAGAAACAGGTAGTTTTTAGCTTTTGTCATATTATGGTTACCATATATGATGGTTTATCATTCATTTCAATCTCTCTCTCCTACATTTTTTCTCTTATATTCTATCTTAATCTTCACTCTTAAAGCTTTGGTGCCTTCTTGAGTCTCACTTGGTTCATTCTTGGCATACTTAACTTTCATTATGATAGGGGATGCCCTACTACTCTATAGTTTATTTTGGTGATTCACATTCTCTCTACAGTGTTCTTGAATATTTTTTGGTTTCTTTTAGTATCCTCAAAGGCTCCATTTTACCTATCCTTATGCTTGATACATTTTCTCTCTCATAGTTCGCAACTTCTCCTTCACCTCCTCCGTTGTTTTTGGCTCCTGGTTTGGACTCAACTCACACATAGATTAATCCTCTTCTTTCATTGCTTCCTACCTTGGATAATCAATTGGAATAAATTCTTCATAATACTTTTGATATCTATATAAGGGCACTTTTATATGCAAGGTGAAATTCCTATTTATTTTCAGTAGTGACATGTTAAGTTTTTATTATTTTGGTGACTTAGTTTATTTAGGGCATTATCTAGGATAGTTCCTAAAGTTTTTCCATTTGTATGTGGTTAATAATATCCTTCATTTCTTTAAAATATCTTCCATTACATATCATTCTTTCTTTAGAAAAAATTCTCATTGCATAGTAGAATTATAATTGTTTATAATAGTTTATGTATTTTCATAAACAATCTCCTCTTTTTCTAAACCAAAAAGTTGCATTAGTAGGAAATAATAGTGTTGAAAATAGAGAATTAGATTAGGCTTATATTAGGCATTCTCTTTCACCTTTGATTGAAAACATCTTCGATTAATAAAACACCTTTCATTTGGCCTAAAATTTCCTTCTCTTCTAAGTTTATACATCATTTGATAGTTATCTTTATTCAACATTGTCTTTTCCACAATTTTTATGCAAGTAGTCTAGTTTCATCTACTCACTTTATTGTGGTTATACCTATTAGAGATACATTCATCCATTGTGTTCTTGACCATGTTATCCCTAACCTAATTTATGAGTCTTTCTATAGCTTGGTGTAAATTGACAAACCAGATAGCATCTATATATCTCTAGTAGACCATAGAAGTCCTGAGCCATTTATCCTTCTAGGTGTTCATTTAAGTACCCTGTGTACCCCCTTACCAAACACTAGTGGTTCTGTTTAGATTCGTGGAGCTACACCTAGTATTGAAAATCATAATTACTTGACAACTATTACCTTAACTAGAGTTAGTTTTAACTAACCTAGGTTTAGTTTGAACTCATTCTAAGCTTAAACTCAACCTTAACTCACCTTGGGTGAGATTTAATTCCTAAGGATATAAATACAAGGCCTTGCCTATTGGATTATAAGTTATTTTGGTGAAAATTTATTATGCACAAATGACTTCAAATCTTGGATATTTTAATGTTATAATGCCTAAATGCTTAGCAAGTAAGGTTACCATACCTAAATATTAATATAAGACACATAAAATCCATGGTGTGAAGGAGAGAAAGAGCCAATCAAGCTTCATTTCCAAAGACTTCTTGATTCACAAGTTGAGCAAGCCATTCAACAAAGCTATTTGGAGCTCCCAAGGAAGATAAAAGAGTTATTCTCTTTTATGTTTTTATTGTGCTTTCATTTAGTTTTTGTTACTAAGATCTCCCTAGTATATAGGCTAGGAGTGTAAGTGTTAGTGTGTTTATTTGAGTTTTATTGCTTAAACTAACATAATAATAACCTCCCTTTTTGGATTCATATGATCACAATAATAGGATATAGGATATATCTAGGGCTAAGCTAGGAATAGGTAGTTTCAATTAGCACTTAGATACCACTTTTGGGTGATTACATCCCCCCCCCCTTAATTTTATAAAAGTATCAAATTGAAATGACCAGGATAAAGAAAAAAGAAACGTACCTAGACTCACCTAAGAGGTGAACCTCGTGAAGTTGGTTTTGATTATGTGAAACATGTTTCAATGATTTTTTGCAAGTGAAACATGCATAAATAAGTCCTTAATTAAGATATATCAAAAGAAAAATACTAAATTGAGTAAATAAGTAAAAATAAGTAAAAGCGGGTAAAGAGATAGGAGAGAGGAAAGGAATGAATACACCTCATTGAGTACATGAACCAATGCATACACCTAATGATAAATTATGTGTGTTTATCTATATATAGTTATCAATTAGTGAATATATTAAACTAAGCTAATGGATTTATCAATCTTCATGTGTGGGTGGCTCAAAAACTAAATCTAGTTTTGAATCCATCATTGCCCACCACTACTTGGTGGATCATGACCTGCGAATAGCTTGGATTGGACTAGTAGTGTATCCAACCCTCTCATGAAGGTGGCTAAAGAAATCAGGTAGGTTATGAATCCATAACTTCTCACCCATGTGTATTAGACTCATATGAAAATGAACTACATGAATTAACTTTAAATATATAATTGGGTACATCAGATCTACAACCACTCGAGCACATTAGGTAACTCTAGGCCACTTGGAAATGCTAACCAATATAGATGGAGTAAGTCATGAAAATAGTATGCAACTTAGAATATGATGTTATATGTATATAGTGTACATAATGACATGGAAATTTTCATTCTATTTGATCAACAAGTGTGTAAGTGAGTATTCAAAAATAATGTGTCATGCACATGCCCCCAAATCTTATATCTAAGCATATGGATTATAAATCAAGTTGTAATTATCTGCATCTAGGTATCTAAACTGAATATAGTAATGGGCATGCCATATATGATGCCCTCAATCTAATAAAACTAGTATGAATCTAAGCTAAACTAGCATGAATTTGAGCAAAATTAATAAATCTATAACTTAACCTCTACAAACCAGTATTTACCTATTTTATTTTTTTATCCAATCTAGTTTTCCTAAAATTGAAGCTATTGAATAGTAACATCATGTATTAGATAATAGTGCCATTATTTAAAATACAGTGTTAGTGTCCCAATTTGGGTGCTCATGTCCTTCTAGTCTAATTTTTGTGCAACTGTGTTGCACTTTGTGTCACTATTTAACTTAGTCTGAATTTTTGTAATTTGAGCATATGTGCTAAAAATGTACTATGAATGTATTATAGGATCCTGATATCCATGAAAACCCCCTATAAATACCCCCTCTTTTAAGGAGATTTGTTGAACCTATGAAATAACTTTCCTCAAAATAAAAATCTTTGCAAGATGTGTGTTAGCTAGAGCATATATGATATCTATATAATAATCCAATACAATGGGAATACATAACATTGGAATGTAAAATAATCTAAGCATAAGTATGTAATGTAAGATGTATGTCATGTCTATCATCCACAAGTGTCTCAAGATAGATAAAAAAATGTATGTAACAACAAATATGAGTAATAATTGAGTAGCTACCTAGGGGGATGGGGCATGATGTCCATCATGACACCCAAGTAAGAAGGGGAGATACATGAGGTCCCTCATGGCATAAAAAACTGGTGTGTAACAAAAAATAGACAAGTGTAATTTCCATGATGAATATAAGAAAGCATACATACAAAATATATGAGGCACACAAAGTAGGCCAAGAGACCATAATACATGGGACATGAGAACATGAAACTAAATTTAAGAAAATAAGACATATAAGGACATGTTCAAATTTCCATACACATAAGCAATAAGCAATTTAGCTTAGATCCACATCGAAGGACATGTTCAAATGTCCACATACATAATAAAAAAGGCACACACAAGGACATGGGCATATGTCCAAAGCATACATACTAAGAATAGAAGTTGTGTAAATATATAGAGCAATGACATATTCAAATGCCCTCAAGATAGAATATGCATAGAGATACAATCAAGTCTAAACCAGGTAAGCTACAAATGAAAGTATGCATGCATATGTAATAAATATCTATGTAAGAGCTAGGATGTACATATGTTGATTCTAAAGTAGTAATAGCTAAAAAAAAAAAGTGTAACATTATCAATATCAGATATAATAATGTTAAAGTTGGGATGTATAGTATAGAAGGATAAAACCTAGTAATCAAAAACTATGTATATGGTACCCCCAATTAGGTGAATGTGTCAAATGAGGAACCCATGTATTGATGTATTTACCTGAAATGGGTAGATAATAACAAGTCTGGATTGGTTTAGTGGACCCAAGTCCTATAGAAATTTGCAAGCACTCGACAAGAACAAGTGAAAGACATATGTATGATAAAACTAAATATACTAAGATAGCTAGCATATGTAGTATCTGGAAAATATAATAAATGTAAATATAACAATTCAGATAATCTATAATCTTGTGTTTTTTGAGTATTATATATTTTTTCTATGTTTTCTAGATATGAGCTATGTATAATCAAAATGAAAATGAACTATGTACAAGGAGAAAGAGAGAAGGAAAGTATGTACAATAAAGGAGGAATAATACTAACCAATGAGTCTCATAGGAGATTCATTATCAATGTGGATTATGTCAACAATAATAATGGTAATCTCTTGTGTAGCGTGATTGTTATGTTGTAGTTGGATGGTATTGTAGTAGGAATATAAGTATTGGTCATCATCTAAATCATAATAACCTAAAACTCTAGATGGAATTGCCTCATACTATGGAGTTGACCTTTATTAATTGTGCTATAGAATATTGATTATGATTTTTCCCTTTGAAATTGTGATTATTGTAGGCATTTGGTGTTGTGGAGGATATTTTTTAGAAAGACTCTTGTGGGAATGCTTAAAATCTTATCATGATTTTGACTTTTCAATTGAATTGATTTCTCTTTATATAACACTTTTAATGTATCTCAAATTTTTGTCTTGATAAATTATATCTGTGAATGATTTACCTTAGTTTTTTCAATAAATCCTAAACCTTGTTGAACAACATTATCAACTACTAGAATAGGAGTAGTGATGCCTTGGGCCTGCTTTCCCAAACCCTAACCATGATAATCAATTTTTTTAGATATTTTTTACCAAACCCATATCACTTTGAAAGTTGAGCCTTATGTTGGAGAGGTAGATTTACATCTTTTACATTCTTTACTTGTGCTAGTTATACTATTTCTTACTCTAATTTTACTAAACCTAATTTTCTTATCACCTTAAGAACACTATGTTTCTCAACCAACTGATGATGACCACCTCTTCATCTCTTCACACTCTTATCCATTTTAAAAGGTCTTTTAGGCCTCTTTACTCGACTAGGTCTCTTCAAGATTGATTAGGTCATATGACATTCATATTCATACTAGATGACCTTGATCTTCATATTCAGACCTCCTATTATATATTCATAATAGTCCACATACTTTATTTTTATGGTATATAATATCTTATTCCTCTCAAGGATCTTCTATCTCATTATATCCTCTATATAATAGCTTAATTAGTCAATTAGGCCTAAAAATCCTTGTTCTTATATAAACCTCTTGCTCATACACCTATTGGTCATCCACAGATACTTTCACACTTATATTGGCCAAAAAAATTCCTTAATACATGTTAAAATTAATAATAAATCATTGCATTAGGTTGGTCATTACTCAAAGAGACCAAATCCTTCTTTAGGTCTCATTGAGACCTAATTCCATTATGCCTACTTTAGGATATGTTACTTTATGACCCATTGAAACACTTAAGACCTATATAAATAGAAAAAAAATTCCATAAAATATTCAAATAGGTCATATCCAAAATTATCTTATCACCATGACACATTTTAGGTCCAACCACCACTTGAAACATTCTATCAGCACTACTCACATTAGGCCTTTAAAAATGTAAAAATGTTTGTCTTAAACAACTAAAGATAACACATCATTTAGACACATTAAAATGATAATAAATAACTTATATATATTCTAAATGACCTAAAAAATATCATCATATGAATTAGACACTTCCACTCAAGAGATAAGGCTTCAAAAACACTTCTATAACTCACTCAAAACTGTCAAATTACTTCAAAACACAATCATGGTGACTTAGACCTCCAACACCTATATAGACATTTCAAATGAATTATGATTCATGTATATGATCATATGATATCATTATACAATTATCATATAGAAATATCATATGGTCAAATGGAAAATATTGGTCTTGCAGACCAGTCTCATGACCTTATATCTCATTGTCTCATCTAAACTAGACATGTCAACTTGTGAATTTTTTTTTCACTATATTCACTAAAATAAAAAAATTATACCAAAAATTAACATGTACTAAAAGTATTTAAAAAAATCTATATTCACTTATATTTGTCATTATATCATGAAAACACATTCCAATTAATCTTCTCATTGTTGCTTGGGTTTTTCACTATTTACACCATTTGACCTGTTAGCGGCTAGCTAACTTGGATGATATATTAGCACACTTGAGAGATATAAATTATCCATAAACATTAATGGAAATGAAACATGAGTATTTACCCTCTTCCTCCATCCATTTTCTTACTATGTCCAATGCAACTTTTGACTTCTACAACAACTTCAAAAATAAACTTGTAACTCAACATTTTCTCTCTCCTCTCTCTAACCAATACCACTTGAAGGTACCTAGTAGATTCCACTATAATCTCTAATATCTTACCTAATAAATTCAATCCATCTTTATAATGTTTGGGCAAAATATTCAACATGGGGCATTTTTTTAGGGTTCTAAGAGGGTTTAAACTTGTTTTCACTCTTAATGATTGTTCATAAATCAAGGCCCCTAATACCAAAAAATAATGCTTAGAATTTTTTAAATATGACCCTTGCCCATATACCATGAATATATTAGGTTCCCATGAATTTTTTTTACTAGATAATGAACATAATAAAATCTTTCTCAAGTTGACAATCCTTCATTATGAGTACTCAATAGACCTCCAAACAACTTTCCATGCCTTATCCTTAAAAATATGACCACAAAATGCATGAAAAAACTTGAAACAACATACCTAACCTATGAAAATGTTTAAATGATCTAAAACACATTAAAATTTGTTCATGACCCTTCATTAGGCCACTCTCTCTCTCTTTACTCTCTAGACCTTAACCTGCAAACCATGTTAGGCCTTAAAATTGACCTTCATGCCTCTTTCCATGCACTTTGTATCTCACTCACATACTCAATCTACCTCTCTCATTTTTATACACTGACACACATACTTCACATTCCTTGACAACAAATCATGATACCACATTAGGCTAGGCAAGGTCTAGGTGTGGTCTAGGTGAAAACTTAATCAAAAGTTCCTACCCCTATAGGCTCACCCTAAGAATCTCATGATTGTTCCAATGACTCACATACATGCTCAAATATCACTCATAACTTCTCACATGCCTTATTTCACTCACTTAATCATGTTACCTACACATACCTTCTCAAAAGGTCTAGACTAGGCTTTATATGCAACTTGAATCAATGACTTGTACCTTCATACAACCATAAAGAATTAGTTTCCTTCAAATTATCTCTTTTGCCTTTAAATTTTATTTCATGAAAACATATTTCAATGACAAAACTCCATCAATTAACCTTGTCACATCAACACACTACCAAATAGGCACACTCTCTCAATGGCATCAACCTCATGTAAGATGTACCTTTGACATGAATTAAAATACTCAACAATCTCCCCATTTGTCATTGATGGTAATCACTCTCAAAAAATTCTCTCAATAGGCAAATTCTCCCTCATTCTAAACTTTTTCACCGTTTGACATAAATGACAAAGTGATGTCTTCAACTTTTTGGATCACACTCCTTGAAACAAAAACACTCAACACACATGAATATGAGTTTATGAGTCATAATATAAACATTATCCCCCTATCTTCATGCATAAATTCTTGGAAATACTCACCTGCTATTGGACCTAATGATCCATCTAATTATCTCACCCTAAGTACATGGCTTCCTCAATGACTACTAGGGGTAGGAAATACACCTAATTCCTATCTTATGTGTTCAAATGTTACCTTTGGAAATGGTTTGGTCAAAATGTCTAAAATTTTATCCCATGTAGAAACATATCCAAATTTGACACTTTGTTTAATTACCTTCTCTCTTAGAAAATGATACATGATGGGAATGTGCTTATTCCTTGAGTATATGGAAAATTTATTTGAAACACTTATAGCATTTTTGTTATCACAATAGATAGGGATAAGACCATCATACTCCACCTTGTAGTATTTTAAGGCCTATCCAATCCATAGGACCTCAGTGCAACATGAATCTTATATAATGTACTCAACTTCCCAAGTGGATAATGATACTAATGGATGTTTTTTGCTTATCCATGAAACTAGGCACCCACCTAAGAAGAAAGATCTTCTAATGATATTGTTCTTATCATCTAGACTTTCTATCTAGTCTACATCTGAAAAGGCTATCAAATTAAAATCCTTAATCATTGGATACCACAACCCAAAATCCATAGTCCCCTTGAGATACCTAACTACCCTTTTGACTGATTGCAAATGTTTTTCTTTTGGATCTACTTGAAACCTTCCCACAACACCTACTACTTGCATTATGTTAGGTCTATAGGTATTAATATATATCAAACTTCCAATCATTGACCTGTATGATGTCTAATTGACCTTTTGAGACTCATTTTCCTTATTCAATTTACATCTTGTGACCATAGGTGTACTAACTACATTACGATATTCCATCTCAAATTTCTTCAACATATCTCTTATGTACTTGGCTTGTGAAATGAATATACCTTTTTAAAATTGAGTTATTTCAACCCAATAAAGATTGATATTTTTGCTAGCATGGACATCTCATACTCTTTCTTCATCACCTTTTCAAAGGCCTTGGTAATGTTCTCATTTTTTCCACCAAAGATGATTTCATACACATAGACAACTACTATCAACTAATGGTCATCTTCTATCTTTATATCTACATTAATATCTATGACTTCTCTTTTAAATCCTTATTCCAACAAGTACATGTCCAATCTAGTATACCAAGCTCTAGGAGCTTGCTTTAGACCATAAAGAACATTTTTCAATCTTCAAACATAACCCTTATCACTTGATAGTGAGAAAAACTTAGGTTGATCTATGTACACCTCCCCTTCCAAATTCCCATTCAAAAAGGTAGATTTAACATTCATTTGGTATGCCTTGAACCCTTTGAATCCTCCATATACTAGAAACAATATAATGGCCTCCAATCTTACTACTAGTGAAAAGGTCTCCTTAAAGTCTACCCCTTCAAATTATGCATATCCCTTGAATACCAATAGCCTTGTTCCTATTGACTTCTCCATCTCCATTCAACTTGTTTATAACCACCCATTTTGTGCCAATGACATTCTTGTCTTTAAGCCTAGGAACTAGTTTCCAAGTCTCATTCTTATCTATTTAGTCTAACTACTCATTCATATAACCTATCAAAAAAAATTCTTTGCTTGATTATATAAGATTATTAGGTTCAATCGTAGACAACAGAACAACATTTTCTTGATTTATATTACATACCAATATTCTCCTTATTTTCATACCTACATTCTTATTTCCAATGATTTGAAATTCAGGATGATCTCTTTGAATCTATCTTGAGGAGCCTTTTGAGTCTTGTCTCTCATCAACTTCTTCTTCCTCTTCATCAACATTTATAGTTTCATCTTCATTATTGAATTCCATATTCTCTAAAGTATCCTTTGATTTTGAGTGTGATTTCCTTGTCTCATCAATCTTCACATTGGTGGTTTCCACTATCTTCTGTAATCTTTTGTTATAACATCTATAGGCTGAGCTCATTGATGGGTAACTTAAGAATATAGCTTCATCAGATCTAGAATGAAACTTTCCTAAGTTTCATCATATCTTTTGATGAAACATTTACTCCTAAACACTCTAAAGTGTTCCATATTAATAGGTTTGCCTTTCCATAGTTCACAAGGAGTATTATTACCATTAGTTCTTATATATCCTCTATTCGAAAATATAGGTTGAAGTTCTCACTACCTCTCTCTAATATCCACTAGATAATATAGACTCATTTAGTATAGTTTTTCCATCTCTTGAACTATCTTATTATTTCTTTCCACTACCCCATCCTACTAAGGTGTCTTAGTTGCTAACAATTGTTTCCTTATTCCATGAACCTCACAGAAGTCATCAAACTCATTAGACCAAAACTCTCCTCTTCTATTGTTTCTTAGGAACTTGATCTTCACATTCTTCTCATTCTTAACAAGAGCCTTAAATTCCTTGAAATTGTTAAGAGATTTTGACTTTCTTTCAAGAATGTTACCCAAGTCATTCTTGTGTAGTCATATATGAGTAACATGAAGTAACTATCTCCTTGAATGATTTGGATTATTTTATGCCCATAGAGATCATTGTATATTAACTCCAAGGGTGTTTTAGTAAATTAATCCTTGGACTTGAACCTTCTTCTAGTCTGATTACGATGTTGGCATGCCTTGAAAAGTATATTTGTAGGTTTGGTGAACTTAGGCATGCTCTTCACATACTTCTTAGTTCTTATCTTGACTGGATTGTCCAAGTTTGGGTGACCTATTCTTCTATTCCATATCCAAATTTAATCTATATTTCTCATAAAGTATCTATCCTTATTAAACTCATTCAAGACATATATATTATTCTCAGTCCTCTTAGTATTACCAATTATCCTTCCTTATTTGGCTCTCCTTATCTCACACCCTTTATCATGAAAGGTTAGTGTGTATCCTTGATTTCACATTTTAATTACACTAATTAGGTTGTGTTCAAACCTTCCACATACAACACATTTTCTATCTTGGTCTTCCCATTGTCCAAACTCAAGATACCCTTGCCAACTATATTAGTAGTTGTGTTATCTCTATATCTAACTATTCCCACAACATTATTATTCAATGAGATGAACTTGTTTTTATCTCTTATTATGTAGTTTGATAAACCAATATCTATATACCATTTCATACCTTCATATTAAATGTGAAAGATAGTCTGAGCTAACATAGATTCCTCTTTAGTCTTCTATTCCTCCTTACCAAATAATCCATCTTGACTCTTGGGCTCAATGTGATTAGTCCTAACTTTCTTTGGCCTCCACACCAATGTTTGATGCTTCTCATGTACTTTATAAGCTTCATGTACCTTGTTAAGTCTTCTTAACTAATAACTCCTTCTCTTATGGTCCCATGATCACTCATACCTTGAGACCATTCTATAGTCACTTACTCTATGACCAAAAATATGACAAGTAAAACAAAAACTATGGAAAGAATTTGAATATATTATTTCATTGGGATGCCTAATTGGTCTCTTTATGTTGAATTTCATGTTGGTTCTCTTAACTTATTATAGATTCTCACCCTCTTTCTCAAACTTTCTCATCTTTTCTATGCGATTCTCATGCTTAACCTTTAAATAATTTAACTTTACCTTCAATTGATCATACTCAACTTATTTTGATATGAACTTTGTATTGACTCCTTATAAATGATTCTTGATATCATTGATGATCTTCTCATCCCTTTTGGATTGTTTGACATATTCACTCTTCAAGGTACAAATTTGTTCCTTAAAATCCTTAACCATATATATAAACTCATGCTTCCTCTTCTTTTGATGCTTCAAATAATCTAGGGAACTTATGATCTCATATTCAAGGTCTACTTCATCTTCTCCTTATTCATCATAAATGTTGTCTTCTTGATCACTAGACATCTTGTGCTTCTTAGGACCACCTTCAAGATGTTAGGCTAGCTTTAAAGGACTAGACTCTAGTACCAATTATTGGAAGCAAAATTATTGAGAGGGGAGGTGAGTAATTATTCAAAACATTCATTCAAATACACTTAACATTCATGATCCATTCATACAAACATATAGATCAATCAAATCACAAGCAACCATACATATGAACATCAAACATAAGAACACATCACATATGTGAGAAAAACTCTATGGGAAGAAAACCCACTAATATATAAAAATGGAATATAGTCTTATAAGACAAAAAAAATTATGAATCTCCAACTCCAAATGGAGCACTAACCCCAACTAGCGAAGCACCCACTTGACTAGGCTTAAGCAATCACCCACTTGCAAGGAGGTACTAACCCCCTAGATGACTCAACATCAACTCAGCCACCTGATTATTTTTATCACCTAAAAACACTATGTTTCTTAACCAATTGATGATGACCACATATTCAACTCTTCACACTCTTATCCCTCTTAATCTGCCTTTTAAGCCTCTTTTCTCAAATAGATCTCTTCAAGACTGATTAGGTCATATGACCTTGATCTTCATATTATATTACCTTGATATTCATATTCAAACCTCCTATTATATATTCATGACAATACCTATAATTTATTATGATGGTATATAAGACCTTCCTCCACTCAAGGATATTTTATCTCATTCACTCCTCTATATAGACCTAAAATAAACCAATCATTACATTAGGTCAACCATTACTAAAATAAACCAAATCCTTCTTTTGGTCTCATGGAGACCTAATTCCATTAGGCCTACTTTAAGACATGTTACTTTAGGACCCCTTGGAACACTCAACACATCTATACACAATAAAAAATTTCCATAAAATAGTAAAATATTCCTTATCCAACATCCTTCAATCACCATGACACCTTTTAGGTCCAACCACCACTTGAAACATTCCATTAACATTATTCACATTAGGTCTTTGAACACATAAAAAAGTATATCTTGAACAACTAAAGATAACACATCATTTAAACACACAACCATGATAATAAATAACTTATACATAACCTAAATGACATCAAAAATATCATCATATGAATTAGACACTTCCAGTCAAGAGATAAGGCTTCAAGAAAATCTCTGTAACTCACTCAAAACTCTTAGACTACCTCAAAAATAGTCATGGTGACTTAGACATCCAACACTAGTATAGACATTTTCAATTACTTTTGATGCATGTATATTATCCTATGATATAATTATACCATTATTAAATATAAATATCATATGGTTAAATGGAAAATATTGGTCTTGTAGACCAATCTCATGACCTTATATCTCATTGTCTCATATGAACTAGACAGGTCAACTTGAGATCAACTTTTTCACTATATTCATTAACCTCTAAAATTTATACCAAAAATGAACATATATTACAAGCCATGAACAACATATCCATGTACGGTGTTTCATCATCCTATCATGGAAACACATTCTAATTTAGCTTCTCATTGCTACTTAGGTTTTTCAATATTTGTACCATTTGACCTATTAGTGATTGGCTAACATGGATGACTAGTTTAGCACAATTGAGGAATAGAACCTATCCAAAAACCTTCATGTACATGAAACATGAGTCTCATCATCATATATACATGTGTTTTTTTTCTTCTTTGAGTTCATTTTAAACTAAAGGGAACAAGCATGCAAATGAAATTATTAACTTTGTAACAAAAAGTGATACACTTATTATATCATTATGATCATGATTATATCAAATAAAATCAGAGAATGTATGGATCTATAATTTTAATTCTATAAATGTAAACCCTAGGTTTATCTAGGGTTAGGGTTTATGTAATATTTGATGTAAGTTAGGTTCACCAAATGTTTTAACCTTTTAGGACTTAATGAATGTAAATCATATGTTTGTTAAAGATATGAATAGACTAAATCAAGGAAATAAAATGCAATAAATATAGATACTAATTTTCTATAGAATTTACTATATTTGAGTTTTCTAAAAATAGCAATAAATAGTACAAGTAAGAACTTAGCTAGAAAATAATTGAGACAGGTGATCTAGGTAATAGAAACTGAGGTGGAATTTGTTATGAGTGTCATAAATTATATCCCAATGTCAAAAAACCTATTTTATAGTAACAACATAATTGTAAAATATCACCATCATTGGAAATGTGGTGGTAGTGTCATGATATTGATGATGGTGTCCTTTGTGCAAGATTGTCTTGAGCTTCTAGGTACAACTATATTTATATATCTAAGGTTTTTTCCTATGTTCATAGGTCCTATAAAATTGTATTTTTACTTAATGACTAATTTATTGAGAAAACCATATTCCTCTATGTATCTAGGGTATTTGGTTGGCATGAGCTAGAAAGTGTGTTTGTTAGTAGGGTAGGATAAGAATCCTCAACACCCTATTATGAGGAGAGTTGCCTACATACCAATACTCTAAGGAGTGATCAATCCAAATTTATTTCTCTTGACCTAAGTGATATTTCAAGTGTATGAAGTGAATATAGTATAATAGTGGCCTTAAGTACCTTAAAAGTGCTTGAGACTGGAAATCTGGGTACTTTGAACTTAGGGTTGTTGTAGATGGTAGTATGTAAAAGTAAATCAAAATAAAGATTGATAACCTTAATTGTGCATAAATTATTCTGAGTTTGAATAAGTATTTTGCATTTGATTTCCATCTAGTGGTTAGAGGTGTAAAATTCATGCATTTATACTATTATGATGCTTTTGAGGGTGATAAAAGAGGTCTAAGTTGACCCTAGGAGGTTATATATTTGAAAATATATCCATTTGGGGAAAAGAGAGGTGAAGGACATTAACACCATTTTTAGGACACTAGTACCATGTGGTGTTAGTGTCCTTATTATGGTGCTAGTGTCCCATTGGGCATAAAGGACTAATATCAATAAATGAGGGTCTAGGACTACTGTAGGGTTGACTAGGAATGCTTGTAACCCACACAAGGAATTAATGTGCTATAATAGGATATAAGATAGGTCTAGGCCTAATCTATGAATAGTTAGTCTCAAGTATCACTCTCAGCACTTAAATACCAGTTTTAAGTGATTACAAATGACATGCTAAATCAAGGAAGGATTTCCAAGAAATAAAATATGTTATCATGAAAGCCATAGTACTAATCATCCTAAACTACATGTAGCATTTATACATTTACCATTTTGCTTTCAATCACACCATAGATACCTTCCTCACACAAAGATTGGATGCAGAGGAACATCTTATTTCCTTCCTGAGAACTAATCTCAAGGATTCAAAACTAATAAATTCTACTCTTGAAAAACATGCATATGCACTGGTAAATGACGTGAAGAAATTTAGACAATGTATCCTCAAAAATAAGGTACATGCAATCATCCAAGACCCAACCATCAAACAAATGTTGGGGAAAAATAAACTATTTTAGTGTAAATGTAGATGGATGACAAAGCTATAGGAATATAATTTAGAAATCAAACCTACCAATTTGGTTAGAGAATAGGGAATTGGTTAGTTAATTACTAAAATGGATCCAAAGATCAATATGTACCAAGTGGATTAGGATCTATTACCACAATTAGATTGGTATGACCCAATCATACACTATCTACTCTATGAGAATATGCTCCTTTGGATGAATCAAATATATAACAGAGCCCTTATATTAAAATTATCATAGTATATGTTAAATAAAGGAGTTTTTTTTTAGGAAGAATCATGAAGGAGTCTACCTTAGATGATTTTTATAATAAGAGGACAAGGAGATAATGGCCAAATTTTATGATAAGCTAGGAGCTAGTCAACCTGTAATGAATGCAATGACACACAAGATACTTAATGTATCATATCATTGGAGTATGTTATTTAAATATGTCCAAGCCCATGTCTAGACATTCCAACATTGATAGACCTTCACCAAAAGGTAAATCCATGAATTAATGTGACTACATCTAGTTATATAAATGACTCTTTTTTATGAATGGGCACTAGACTTCATGGGGGGAATCAACCCCAATTCCTTAGTGGGCCATAAGTTTGTTCTTATGACTACATATTATTGTAAAAGGTGGATTAAAGTAGTGGCTGCAAAGAAAATCACTATTGATAAAGTCATCGATTCCATGGAAAATAACATAACCATAGGATATTCAAGAACAAACATAGATCATTTTTCAAAGTCTTTAACAAAATATTTTCCCTTTATATGAAAATTTCAAAAATATTAGGTGGGGAAAAAGATATCCTTTTTTCCATTTGAGGAAAGCATTGCTAAAGATTGGAATCTAAATCTTGACAACATTCCTCTAGTGGATCCAATATATATTTGATGAAATCAATAAGATGGATGTCTCCTCAACCAAGATACATGAAAATTAATTATAATTTATCCTCTAAAGGAAATCCAAGACTTTCAAGAGGTGGAGGTGTCATTCATGACCATCATGGGAGTTCATTGCAGCTTATAAAGGAAGCATGGGTTTCCAAATAAATAATTTCTTTAAATATATTTTATCCTTATGGGGCATGCAGGTGGGTATTAATTTGGGGTGTAATTTCTTGTGTATTGAGGGAGGTTATCTCAATATAATTAACTACCTCAATAAAAATAATGTGATTGCATGGTCTATCTCTCATATTATAGATGAAATTATTCATATAATTAGAGGGTTTAAAAAAGTCATTTTCCAACATACCTTTAGGAAGGGTAATATGCTTGCAGACTCTTTTGCTAATAGATGGGTTGAGGCAAGGGAATTCAAATTATGGAGCATAGAGGAGATTTGACCCATTTACATAAATGATATTATCACAAAGGAAAAACACTAACTTATATAGGGGTCACTTTTCACATAATAAGGGACACATTGGTATATGCTTTGGTGTTTGTGTTTTCATAATGCTCAGTAATTATGACTTGCATAATCATTTCCTCCAAAGGACTTTTATTGATAACCATCACACCAATCCCCGTGATTATGTAAAAGATATTGTTAAGGGAGTTTTCATTGAGTTTCGATATTGTCCCAGTAAGGATTTTGGTAAGGTAGCTTACAAGTCCCCAACCATGTGGGGAGATTTGAATCACATTGAACCATTGAATGTGGATTCCATTAGAAAGAAGCCAAAGGTTTGGAACATTTTACATGCATGGGGACTCACTAGTTTCATAGATTGAATATTAGGATATGATTTTATCTTTTCATGTAGTTTTTGAAAAATTAGGTCAATTTGGTAGTTAATATTAGGAACATCTCTATGGAAATCATAGAGGAATTGATCTCTAGGGTTGCAGGTCTTCATATCAAAGAAAATACATATATCAAGCTAACCATAAATCAAGAATAGGAAAAGGAAAAATTTATGGTTGGGAATGAAAAGCTAATTGTGTTCTAGGGTAGATTCAATAGATAAGATTTTTTGGCCCCATATGATGGTGTGCTAGAATAAATAATCAGGTATGTGACATTGGATGGTAAATACAAGGTTGTTCATTATTATAATTTACCTTTCCTCAATTACATGCATCATAAAATTATTATGAATATCCCATTCTATATACTACATTCTCTTGAGCATTATATTAAGGAAATGAAAATGGGTATAAAAATAGAGACATTACACCATATTGTTATCTTCTTAATTTATAAGTTCTTCGATGCACAAAACCCATATCTAAAGTCATCAATTACTATAAGGAAAAATTTCAAAGTCAATGTCTCTATATCTATTCCTCCAAAAAGATTGTTAATGAGTAGTGATAAACCAAAACCAAAAAATCATGACAAAAATGAAAGGGCTAAAAATAGTAAAGAGGAGGATATTGATGATCAAATTCCATAGGTTTCAAACATTGTGATTGATATTGAAGAGATAGATAATAGTGTTGGCATCAAGCATGACATTCATACTAAGGTGGAGCAGGTTGTAAAATAGGACATTCAAATGGAAAAGTACATTATTGATAATAGGGAAGGATTGTTTTCTACTAGTGGTAAAGAGAATACTAATATTACTAATAATAGGGAAGGCATGAAGCATAAAGGTAGTAAAGAGAAGAATGAATAGATATAGGTAAAATAGGGGATCCTAATCAATAGGCTTAGGTGAATTTTGATCTAGATTATTTTAAAGACATTTCTAAAAACTAGGATAAATATGAGATTTTAGAGGATGAGGTTAATCTTCACAAAGAATTTTTGTCTTGGTTCATGAAGGACCACTCTAGATTGAAATAAGAGGTTAACAATTTAAATAAAAAAATATGGTTTTATTGTTTCTGGGAAAAGGAAATTGAAATGGCATTCTAGATTGAGACTTTGTTTGATAGAGATAATAGGTTAGAGAATGTGAATAGGGACTCAAATAAAATTTGAATCTATTGGTTACTTTCAATAAACCAACTGTGCATAATGCCATGTAGATTATGGATGGGTTATCAAGGTTCTTCAACAATGCTAATACAAGTGTCAACGATCCTGCTCCCAAGAAGAGGCTTAAAGGTGAGGCTTCTACATCTAGAAATGAAGGACTAGTAAGTGAGATGGAGATAAAATTTAAAAGTATGACAAAGGCATGGACATCTACCTATTATGTATGGAAGAAACATCTTTGATAAATCTTGATATTTTATAATAGAATATATGAATCAACTATTTTTGTGTTTTTTTTTCTATTTTTTATGTCTAGTAAACTTGAATATTCTTACTTTGTTTGTGGATCTTTTAGTCTATGTAACTATTGACCATGGTTGTATTTTGTATGGCTAGATTTCCTCAAAAAACTCACTTTTACCTTTAATAAAAACATAACCACCTAATTTAGAACCCCCATGTCATTATTATGTGATAAAATTCTTTCATTTCCATACATATAATTCAACGAATGGGCATATGAGAAAGGAGTCACACTGCGATTCTCATACAATCACTACCAACAAGGGAATGGGTTGGGAGAATAAAGTAACAAGAATCTAATTGAAAGCATCAATAAACATGAGATAAACCCTAGGAGTGGTATTCACTGCTTAAATTTGATTTATGGGCTGATCGCACTAGGCATATGTAAATACTCAAGAGCTCGCCATTCCTACTAGTACACAGACTTGAGCTAGTTCTACCAATTATGTTGAGGTTACCTACATACAAGGGTAAAAGTATTATAATATGTCTTATTAGCTAGCTAGAAAAATAGTTAAAAATAAATTAAAAAATAAATCCTAAAAAATACTTAATGATTTTTAAAAAAATTGGAAAAATGTATATGCACTATATATTTGTATATAGAGTCTAAAACATATTTATTGATTAATTTCAATGACCCGAACTCAAGATATTTATAAGATAAGATGAAAGTTTATGTTGCTTCTTTAAGCCAAAATGTGGGACAAAAAATTATGCTTTGATCCAGAAGTTCATGTAGAAGTATATGGAATAAGATGATAAAATGAACTCCAAGATCTTAAACATTATCTAGCTATAGGAAGCCCAAGATGAAGCCTTACTCAACTTTAGAAAACATCAATGCATTGTCAAATGATGGTTTGACAAAAGGGACAAGAGTAAATCCTTTAGGGTTTTTGATCTAGTACTATTGTGGGATAAAACTCATGAAGATAAAGGCTATCATGTCAAATTTGATGATCTTTGGATTGGCCCTTACTAGATAACTTACTCAGTTATAATGTCTTTCAGCTTAAGGACCTCAAAGGTAGAGACCTCCCACTACTAGTGAATGAATAGTTCTTGAAGCATTAGTTCACAACTATCCCTTTTAATGTGGTCTTAGAATAACTTGGATAAGGGTGGTAATGTATATATTAGGCTAGTTTGACATTATTGTGTGTTTATTTTGATTTCATGTTTTCTTTTACCATGTTTTATTATTTTTGGTGTTGTTTTGTTCCTATGATGTTTTCCTCTCGTAAAACCTTACGCATGATCTGACATCTAATTTAAATCAAGGGATTAATCCCAACCAAAAAGATCCTTCAAAGAACTCAAGGCAAGTAACCACCTTGAATGGTGGTGAAATCCCAAGAGATATAGTTAAACATTGGGACACGAAAGGTGAGCTTTCATTTTAAGCAAGTCAAAGGTTGTAAGAGAGTCTTTTACATTTTATATCTTAGAGGAAAGTGATTCTTAACTAAACAATTGAATTTTAGAATATCCCCATGTCTTGATAGAAACCATCAAAGCTACACTTAATAAGAAAATATTGAAAAGTGAGATCACCAACCATTTTAAGATAGATGGGTATATATGGATTTCCAAACATCCCATCAAGTTTAGATTGGTCCCAAACCCTCGATGGATATAACTACCAAATCTCTTCATAATAAAACCTTAAAAGAAGGCTAGAATAACATGCAAAATCTAAATTTTGAGTCTTTTTCAAAAGGGTTATTCAGGCAACCTCCATCATAGGCATTTTATCTTATATGGAAATGTAGCGAGGCCTTGAATGAGAATAAAGGTATATATGTTAGGGATATTTATACTTGGTTGGTAGTAGATCAATGCTCATACCATTCCCCTCTAAGTTATATACCCAATAATTTCCCCTTTGGGAGATCTAACACCCAACTTGACTTAGACTTTTTTAAGAAATATAAATTAAATCAATTAAAAAAGTATCACCTCACACACACTAATGGTTTTTTGTGGGAATAATGGTTAGTATGTCACTTTTTATACATGACTTTAGTGCCTTATTTTTTTTGGTGTGCCTAAAGATGTCTTTACAACTTATGTTTTGTGCAGGAATGGAGGTTAACAACTTGGGTTTTGAGTTATTAAACACTACTTTCCTCATGGAAGTCACCATTTAATGTGACCAACACACCCCCTTTTTAAAAAAAAATGGGGGATCCTTCTTTAAGTTGATAACTTAGAGTTCCTGAGCCTTCTATCTCACTTTAACCAACTCTATCAGGTGAGAATATTTAAATTCACATTCTACCTTGGTCTCCTTGAGTGTATGGATTATTTTTAATGGTTGATTGATCTATGTTAGGATCCCATGCGACCTATAAAGTTAACATAGTCAAGTATAGATGATATTTAATTGTAAAATAGGCTCCTCCTTCCTTAGATGGTTTAATAAACTAATGTTTCTATAGGATAAATTTCATTGAAAACTCTCGAGATCTCAAAATCCTAGAGTCTCTATATCTAAGAATGTCATACTCCCAAATCCCTATTTGGTACCTTGTGAAATATATATGGTGGCCAAGTGATCATTTTATTAAATGGTGTCTTTTCATTTTACTTACTATATTTTCATGGATTTACATAGTGTTGACCAAATTTGACTTTTTAGTCAAATTGGGGAACCTATAGGTAAAATCTTGACTTTATAGGTATATAATGGGTATAGTTTATTTTCATGAGGTTTTTTATAGCTTAATTGATTTTAAATAATATTATATTAGCTTTGGTCAATTAGTTTTTATGTTCATTTATCATTTTTGGGTCATTTGAGGGGTCAAAATAGTGCATTTAATGCTTTGTATAGGTTTCTTTAGAAATGTGAAAGTGTAAAAACATGATGTCATGACCCATGTGTCATTATAAGTATTATATAACTATTTTTAACTGAAATATGGTAGGTTGTTTAGAAGAAAGTCATTTTTCTTGGAAAAGAAAGAGAAAGTGGCACTTGTACAGCCTCTTTGAGAAGTGTGCCACTTGGAAAAAGTGTAAATGTGACTCTTTAGCTTCCCCACACCAATATCCACATTTTTTAATCTAGATATGTAATTTCTAACCCAAAACCATTTTGATGTATTTTTCCCCTTCTTGGCATACAAAAGTGACACTTAGGTTTGTTCTTGGTATGAACAACATAGGCAATTTTAGGACAAACACTTTTGGTAAGTGGTAGTAAAATAATTAAGATCCATTTTAATATCAATAAGTTTGATAATGATTAATTATTCTTTATGAACCATCTATTTGAAGTTGACTATTCAAATCTACCTATCAATATGTGCATTGTTCAGGTTTTGGTCTTATTTAGGATAGTTCATACAATATAACTATTGAGATTGCCTCTAGAGCATGTTAAATTCCTTATCCAATTATAAAAATATTTGGTTTCATGTTTCATGAGTTTTTGATATGCTAATCATCTCAATTTGTAGGAAGATACAATTTTCTAAGTTGTGGATAGTTTTCACCATTTTTAAGAGTTTTATGCTTTTCCAATGGAATTATAGGGTTGTGTTAGATTCATATACATGTTTCTAAAGTCTCCTTTACTTCCTTTTTTACCTTTCATCCAAGTCTACTTGTTTATCATAGTTGCAGCCCATTCATCACACTAACAAGTCATTCTAGAAACCCCTACCTTCTCTTTTCCTGGTGCATGCAAGTGTTTTCAAGTTGGAAAAGGATGGTTTGGAACTAGTATCAAGGTTTATAAGGATTAATATTGTGATTTTTAGGACTGGAAGTATAATTTAGTTATCTTGAAGTTATTCAGCATCATGTTTTGCTAGACTTCATACCTTACCTGCATAACACAGCCCAAGCATTCACCTACAGGGTCTTGATGATGTCATACTAAGGAGTGAAAGGGTAAAAGACATTTAAAACTTATTAGTATTGATATAATATAAATATTATTCTTGATGGAACCATATAAAGTTCATTTTCATAGAAGGTTCCATATTGTCTATATGTAGCTCACTATTATGCACTAAAGCATCCACCTACAAGTGGCTGAGCAGGATAATAAAATACTTTCATAGAGAAGATGAAACAATTTGACACTTCATTAAATCATTGGTAAGAGGATAAAACCTTGAAAATATATATAAAGTGTCTAAAGAGAAAAGGGAGTGTGAAACTAACTTGAAAGGGCAAGAGTCTGAGTTTAGGGAGATAGTCCCTAAATTGACCAAACTGAGGCCTAAGAGATATTTGAGGACCTCATATAAAATAATTTCAAGGTTATCCAAACACCTACATTATTAAACCATATATCCCATACGTAGGTATATCACCTTGAAAAGGGTAGAAGGAAAAGGACTAGGGGAAGATAGTTTTAAGGAACCCCAAATTTACTTAAGAAATTAATGAAAATAATCAGTCATATCTACAGTTGAAACTTCAAAGTGATTTATTTTTCAAAGTTTCAATGCCAATCATGACAACATATAAAATTGGTTCCAAAAGGGTTCAAATGTCATTCATAAACTAAAATACCATTTTAAGGAAGTGATCTATTTTTCTTAGCCTCCAAACACCTCAATCAGTCTATACACTATGTAGAGGTTGACATATAGTAGTACAAACAGGATAGTGATCCAATTTAGTATTTTAATGGTGATCTAGAGCCTTAAAAAGTGAATATTTTTTAAATATGTGTGGATTTTGTGACCTCATAGGCTGTTTCAAAGAGTTTATGGGTATCATGACCAAGTGAATAAGATCATAGACACCTACAGGAAGGTCAATAAGCATATGTCATAATAAGCAACCAATGGCTTAGCTAATAGCCTTTCTAAGTGTTGGAAAGAGGATACATGAAATGGAAAAACCAAAGGAATATGATATCATTTAAGTTTTTCATTAGTATCCTATATACATGAATATATACCTAAACTATAAAAGCACACCTACAAACAAGCCTACAATAGGGTCCAAACAAGCAAACACAGTCATATTGAAGGTAAGTCCTAGTTTGGAAGGGAGGTAGTGTTGAGAGTATGGAATGAAAAGAGTGAAGAAAATTAAGGTTTAAAACCAATGAAAAATTATCCTAGGTGAAGTAAGGTATGTTTTTTTACTCATTTCTCAAGCCTAAATCATGCAAGCATGCACCTACAGGGGTCAGACAGTTTTGATGAAGGAGAAGTGACTAGGCATGTCTTATGATGGTGTTTATCCATCTAATGTGGGTTAAAAGTTGATCAATATATTTGGTAACTTCAATTTTAACTCAATATTATTTTCTCCATCACAATCACCTTGGCCAAGCCTATGAACACCTACAACAGTGTATTGAGAGCAAAGTGTCCTAGTCAATAGGTAAGAGACTAATATGAGTATGTATGGTGTGGTTGTAGAAAAATTGGGACTGATTTATGAAGGAAAATGATTTTGTGTGAATACAATAGGTTTAAAATGAGTTTCTTAATACCTTGAACATACCAATTAGAACCAAAACCACCTACAAGTAAAACTTTAAAGAGTAGTCACAGTCAAAAGATAACTCAATTTTGTCTCAATCAAGGTGTGAGGTGAGAACATGTAAGTTGAAGTGAGTTTAAAATATAAAAAATAAATAATTATTTTCATAAAAACCCTCATGAAACTCTCAAAAAATTTATATCAATAAAAAATGGGAGCTCTAGGATAGAAAATATAGTTAGCTTGAGGGAATCCTGCACATTATACATTATTAAGGGTTTGTCTTAGAGATGAAGATATTTATAAGGTCTATACTTGGATTTAAGTTATAAATTTTTGTAAAAATAATCCTTATAACTTAAATAACCCTCTCCAATTCCTATTTTTGATGATAAAATATGGGAATTACCCCTATTTTGTCTCAGATAGGGGGTACTTTCCCATGCAGAAACCATATTAGTCTTGGGGAAATAAGTGAAAAGTGGTGACTAGAGGCTTGGAGGGCCTTGTATGAAGGTTATATAAGTTGAAAAAAAATCATAAAAACATATATAACCAAGTAATAAATATGTAAACCAAATAGGGCACACTACATTCCTAAGGTTACAGTCATGCATGATGGGCATTTCTAGACCTAGAAGCCAAATTGATATTCACTATTATTTCTCACATTAATGAAGATTTATAGTGGATGGAAACATGTTTTATGGATCATAAAAAAAGTTTTTGAGATATTTATATGTATGGTAACCTATAAAAACTCACCTTGAGCTTCAAAATCAAAAAATGCCTATTAGGAATGGTGAAGCTTAATGACCAAGTGGAGAGTCCATCATGATTTTCCATTAAGTGGGAATTAAAAACTATTATAACATGCTAAAAAGGTTAATAAAGGTATTTTAAAACCTTGATCTTGCAATTTAAGTCATTAAAATCCATTTTTGAGCCCAAACCCCACTCAGACATGCAAAAAAGAGGGAAACAAGCTTGATAGGACAACTTTTGAAACTCACATATTCTGGGAGGGTCTAAATGGGATAAAAATGAGTTTATAGGAGTTATATTAGGTACTAAAAAACAATTTTTTTAAATTATTATGAAGCTCCAATGTTAGGTTTTTATGAAACAAGCTTAAGGGTCAAAACTACTTTAAAACTTTCTAAACCCTTGCCAATAACTAGTTTTGGGAAATGGAGTTGAATAGATAATAAAATGAAATATTTTGTCCATAATGATTATTATAAGTTGTATATGAATCCTTAAAGCTACTTAAAACCAATATGAGTTGTACGGACTTGTACAAATGGGGGTAAAAATAGGGGTTTTCTCACTATTTTATGTGTTGTGCAGGATAGAAGAAGAGTTAAGAGACAAAAAAAAGTTTATATTTAATATTAAGACTTAATGTAACTATAAATATTCATTTAATTCCATGAAACAACTTATAAGTACCCTGACTAGGTGATTCAACTCAGTCAATCAAATTTGACATATTGTAAAAGCTAGGGAGAAGTGTAAAAACTTAAAGTGGATGGCCTTTTACCATGTCCATGATGATTACAAGGACATGGAAGGATTTGAAACATGTATCCAAATTATTTTTATTTATTTTCATGGAAAATTGAAGTCATTTTTGGGGCCAAGTGTGCAAGGTGCATAGAAGAGCAGTTCTTTGGATAATAGATAATGATGGCTCAATTTTAGAGGTTTTCAAAGGACTATGCATGGAAATAATTCATGTAGAGGCATGAATGAGAGTATCCCATTCCATTCCAATCATTATATATTCTTCTCATTATTTATGGTATATCCAAATAGGTCCAATTATGTAGGTAGTTTTTCTGAGCCAGAATAAGGAGTCTTGTGCCACTTTGCAAGACTTTAATGACTTGGATTGACATGTTTACTTAATGACCTTGTATTTTTATACCCATATCCTCTTTTCATGCATTAATAAATTATTTTTTCATCTTCACAAGTGTCCTTGTGACCCTTTGACTTCTCTTCTTCTCTCCCTCTTTCAAGATATATAACAGCTAGCCATTTTGGCCATTATATTATATGATCCACCTAAGTATGGTAAATCCATACTAATTTTTATACCTTTTTATAAATAAAATTATTAAGTTTTACCTCTTCCATGAATATTAATATTATGCTTTACTTGAATTTTTAATTTCCTTAGTGAAGACTATAGATTCCTTAGCAAGTTGTCACATTTTCTCACCTATTTATAGCTTCTTCTTGTAGGGCATGTGATGTGTTCTAGGTGATTTCAAAGTATAAGTGAGTTATTATATTCATTATTTACCTAATATTCCTCTTTTATAGTCCTCCTATATTTTCACATTCATCCATAAACCCACAATATAACATTGATGCAAGAAGACATACATTGGAGAGTGTATTTTTAGTTGTCCTTGATTTCAAGTGTAATATGCATATGGTTGTATGTCATAAATTAATTTGGTGTATCACCTCCCTTAGGTTATTTTTATTGCATTTATCTTTCTTCTTTTTCACCCCCAATGTCTAGTTGTAGTTTCAATCCTAAGTGGTACATTAAGGGAGCTAGCCTTATCTAGAGACTCACCTCATTCCTTAGGCTACCCACAAGCCTAGAGATGATTTCATTGTGACAATTGGATGAGGAGATATTTTAATTTCTTAAAATGGTTAAAATACAAGTTAAAATAGTTTTCTCATGCTTGTTAGGACTCTTATTCCAAGAGATTGAGAAATTTTTAGTGTTGTCTCTCAACAATCAACCTTTGGAGGCATTTTTTCAATCATCAATGGCGACTCCAAAGACATATCAATTGGTAAAAAAACCCAAGTTATCATTTTAATATTTATGTTTATATGTTTAATTTGTTTTCTTTATTTCAATGAAGATCTATGGCTGACTTTGGTGTTGATTTCTTGTTTACACAAGTTGGTGAGACATTTCAATCTTGTGCCATTCCCTATCAATATGAAAAATTCCTTGGTAAATCTTTTCATGACCCTTACCATCCCCAATATGAATTTAATCATCCTCAATATGATCATATATAACCCATATATGATCCTTACCAGCCCTATAATCATATTTCTCAATGTCTTGTTCCTAATCAACCTAATCCTTTCTCCAATCAACCCATTTCCACCTTCAAAAAAGCACTTTTGGGATATGAAAGGTATATGTTAGAGTTTGATACTCTAATGGGATTTGGTTAAGGTAATCATAATCATTCCATCCATCAAGTCATAAATTCATTAGAGTTAGTTATAAAAGAGTGGGTACCTATTGAAAGAGCCAATTGGTAAAGGCTCACGAGTGATATGCTAAATGTGAGTGGTTTGATTGCATCTTTGGAAGAGAAGATAAATATTCATGAGAGTAAACCTTACCAAGTATATAAACCTTCATACCCACTTCCCCAAGTTCTCTATCAGCCATACATGACCCCTACTCATGAGCCAAATAAAGTCTATCAAAGTCATCATTTTTCTAATCAATTGGAGGAGAGAGTTGAAAAGAGAAATCTTGTGTTTAAGGAAAATATTAATATAAAAATTGAGTTGTAAAATATGCATATGCAATAGTCCATTGGTATCAAAGGAAGTGGAATTCAAACCCTGATTGACCTCTCACATTGCATCCCCACCACCTCAAAAGGAGACTCATAATTCCAATGTCTTAAGTTGGAGTAAGATAGTGGAGTCATGGGGAAAGGAGGAGAAAAATATTGATCAAGATTGTGAAATTGAGAAGACATCTAATCCTAATATCTTAAGTTGGAGAAAAATACTATAATTATGGGGAAAGAAAGAAGATGTAAACATTTCCAAAGAGTGTGAAGTGTAAAATGGAGTTGATATTTTTCAATCACCTCCCACCCTTCCTCAATAAGATTATTGTGTTTCATGGCATCCCTCATACACTTCTTATCCTCATGATGATTCCTATGATCTTCAAGAGAGAATTTTCCAAGAGAACTTAGTCAATAAAATAGAGGAGCTACAGATAAAAATGAAGCTATTAAGTCAAGGTGTGATGTAAGGTTTTGATCAAAGAGAAGATCCTATGACCAAACACATCCCATATCCCCTCCCTCAAGAACTTCCTAAAGATCCTCCTACCTTGATTTCTCAATCTGATTTGGAGTTCTATGTGCCACCTACACAAACTAGTTCATCTTGTCCTTACCCTATCACCCTTTTTCTTTATGGACATTGGTATGGGAACCAAAGGAGGATCAATTGGTTGATAAAAAAAGATAACTCTTGCTTGAAGAAAATATACCTCCTTGGTAGCCTCATTGGGCTAGATCACATGATTTTAAGATGCCTGGTCTTGGCATCACCATGAAGGAGGTTGAAGATCTTACATCCCTTGACAAAAGAGATCAAATTATAACAATTGAAGTTCAATTTGAAATCCCTCAATAGGTATTAAGTGATGAAGAGAAGGTAACCTCTTGTTTTTAATCTCTTTGCTTGGTTGATGATGAATAATGTTTTCTTTATGTTGAAGAACCTATCTTGAGAGAAGAAAATGAAGATGAACATGCTCAATTCATGGCTGATAAAGAAGACCTCATGAGTTTTTATTAGGAATAAAAAACCATAAGGACTCCCTTTGGTTATAAAAAGGGTGATTCACAAGCTTTTGCCTCCATATTTGAAGTGGAATGTGCTATTAAGAAGGGAGAACACTTTTAAGCCATCCCACAAGAAGTGTCAGTCTTGAGAGAGTTTCATGAGATCAAGATAGAGGAATTAGCACTTGAAGATGATCTAATAAAAGATGAAGAAAAGGTGATTCCTTGTGTGGAGATTTTAGATTGGTTTGATGAGGAAGGATGTCTTCCTTTTTCCAAAGAGGAAGAAATGATCATTAATTCTTCTCTCACTTTACAAGATACCATGGATAGGCAAGGATAAGTTCTTAATCAGCTTTCAGATGACTTGTCTAAAATCATTAAAGTAGGCTATACTCCTCTTCAAGGAGTCTATGATTTGGTCAAATATGGAGAAGGCAACATTGGTACTCAAGTGTACAAAGGGAAAACAATCTTTCAAATATATCCTTTCAAGAAGCATACATATTTCATGATGAGATGTTTGAATTCATCAAGATAGGATATCACCCTCTCAACCATTTAGGAGAAACACATTAGCTCTTAAATGATGGAATAAGATCTTATTATCCTCAATCTTCTAAGGATCATGAAAATACTCCTCTCAAAGCCATGCCTAATAAGGAGATACAAGTTGATCATGAGGTGAAGAGTGGGCAGTAGCATGAATGATTGTGAAAATGTTCAAGAGGAATATGTCTTCATTAGAGACCTATTTAAGGATGATCTACTTGAGATTAGATAAATTGAAGTGCCAATGAAGAGGTTTGATCCATAAAGCATTCAATTCAAAGAGAATCATGTTTGGAATTATGTTTCATCTCACCATGAGGATGATTCAAGAAGTTTTACCTTTGATCTAGGAAAAGAACTATATTTAGCTTCTAGTTGTGTATAATAGCTTATTTCCTAATCCCCCTAAGTGCTTGGATCATGTGTGTGTGTGTGTGTGTGTTTTCTTTCCTTATTATGTGTGTCCTTTGTTTTTTGTGGTTAAGGTAGTTGTTTGTTGTCTTATCTTGGTCAAGGTGTATAGTCAATGGTCAAATATTTTATTATTTTTCTCAGTCCTTAGATGACTCCATAATCCTAATGGAATAATAAGGTTATTGGTCTAGTTAGTATAGAAGGCATACTGCCCCTATGAGTCACCAATTCGTTAGCCAAATTTGAATTTTTAATCAAATTGGGGCACCTATAGGTAAAATATTGACTTTATTTATCTATAAGGTGTATAATATGTTTTCATGAGGTGTTTCATAGGTTAATTTATGTCAACTAATGTTATACTAGCTTTGGTTAATTAGTTTTTATGTCCATTTATCATTTTTGGTTCATTTAAGGGGTTAAAATAGTGCATTTAATGTTTTGTATGGGTTTCTTGGGAAATTTTCAAGTGTCATAATATTATTTCATTCACTATGAGTCATTATAAGTCTTAGATAAATATTTAACTGAAATATGGTAGGTTGTTAAAACTAAAGTCATTTTTCTTGGAAAAGAAAGAGAAAGTGGCACTTGTACAACCTCCTTGGGAAGTGTGCCACTTGGAAAAAGTTTAAATGTTACTCTTGATCTTCCTCACACCCATATCCACATTTGGTTTGATATGAATATGTCATTTGTAATCCAAAACTATTCTACTACATTTTTTCCCTTCTTGGCATATATAAGTGACACTCAAGTTTTGCTCGATATGAATAACACAGGTAGTTTCAAGAAAAATTATTTTGGGAGGTGGTATTAAACTTATGGATATCCATTTTAATATAAATAAGTTTGATAGTTATGAATTTTTATTTATGAATCATCTATTTGAAGTTGATTGTTCAAATCTGATTATCAATCTATGCACCCTTCAAGTTTTGGTCTTGTTTGGGAAGTCCATGTAATCTAACTACTAAGATTACTTACAGATAATTTTGACTTCCTTATCCAATGTTATACATATTTGGTTTCATGTTTCATGAGGTTTTGATATGCTAATAATCTCAATTTATAGGAAGATACAATTTTTTGAGTTGTGGATACTTTCACCATTTTTAGGAGTTTTTTGCTTTATCAATGGATTTAGAGGGTTGTGTTAGATTAATATACATGTTTCCAAAGACTCCTTAACTTAAATTTTCACCTTTCATACAAGTCTACTTGATTCTCATAGTTTCAGCCCATTCATCACACCAACCAGTCATTCTAGAGACCCCTGCCTACTCTTTTCTAGGTGTATGAAAGTGTTTTTAGGTTGGAAAAGGATGGTTTTGAACTGGTTTTAAGGTGTCTAAGGATGAAGATCATGATTTTTCTGATTGGAATTATATTTGAGTTTCCTTGAAGATATTCAACATCATGTTTTGCTACAATTCATACCTTACCTACATAACATAGCCTAAGCATTCACCTACAAGGCCTTGATGATGTCATACAAAGTATTGAAAGGGTAAAAGACATTTAAAACTTCTTAGTATTGCTAGAAGAGCATTGGTATGCTTGATGGAACCATATAATGTTCATTTTCATATAAGGTTTCATACTATCCATATCTAGCTCATTGTTATGCACCAAAGCATCCATCTACAAGTGGTTAAGTAGCATAATAAAATTATTTAATAGATAAGATGAAACCATTTGACACTTATTTAAAGCCTTGCTAGGAGTATCAAACCTTAACAATATATACAAAGTGTCTAAAGAACAAAGGGAGTGTGAAACTAACTTGAAAGGGAAAGAGTCTAAGTTTAGAGAGATAGCCCCTAAATTGACCAAATACAGATGTAATATATTTTTTAGGACCTCATAGAACATGATTTCAAGGTGATCCAAACACCTAAATTGGTAAACCATGTATCCCCTACATAGTTCTATCACCTTGAAAAGGGTAGAAGGTACAGGACTAGGGAAAGATAGTTGTAAGGAACCCCAAAGTTACCTAAGAAATTACTAAAATCAATCAATCATATCTATGGTTGAATATTCAAAGTGATTTACTTTTCAAAGTTGTAATTCCAATCATGCCAACACATAACAATAGTTCCAAAAGGGTTCAAATGGTATTTATAAACTAAAAGACCATTTGCAAGAAGTGATATATTGTGTTTAGCCTCCAAACATCTCAATTAGTCTATACACTACATAGAGGTTGACATATATTAGGAAAAATATCATAGTGACCCAATTTATTATTTTAATGGTGCTCTAGGACAAATAGGATAGTAACCCAATTTAGTATTTGAGGGGTCAGACAATTTTGATGAAGGAGAAATGACTAGGCATGTGTTATGATGGTGTTTATCCATATAATGTGGGTTCAAAGTTGATGAATCAAGTTGGGAACTTCAAGGTGAAATCAAGAAGGTTTTCTCCATCAAAATCACCTTTTCCAATCCTATGAATACCTACAATAGGGTATTGAGAGCAAAGTGTCCTAGTCAATAGGTATGATACTAATATGAGTATGTATGGTGTGGTTGTAGAAAACTTGGACTGATTTCTCAAGTAAAAGGATGTTTTTTGACTACCAGATGTTTCAAATTAGTCTCTTAACACTTTGAATATTCCAATTAGAAACAAAACCACCTATAGGCAAAACTTCAAAGAGCAGTCACAATCAAAAGACTACTCAGTTTTGTCTCAGTCAGGGTGTGAGGTGAGAACATGTAAGTTGAAATGAGTTGTAAAGATAAAAAATAAATAATTATGTTCATAAAAAACCTCATGAAAATATTGCAATGCTATATCAATAAAATATGGGAGCTCTAAGATAGAAAACATAGTCAACTTGAGGGAGTCCTTGAAATATATATTGTTGAGGGTCTGTCTTGGAGATGAAGAGAGTTATAATGTCTATACTTGGAGTTAAGTTCTAAATTTTTGTACAAAAAATAATTTAAACTTTTATAACCCTATCCAATTCATATTTTTGGTGTGTAAATAGGGTAATTTCCCATATTTTATCTCAAATAGGGGGCACTTTTCCATACACAAACCCTTTTAGTCTTGGGAAAATAAGCAAAAAGTGTTGACCAAAATCTTGGAGGACCTTATATGAAGGTTAGAGAAGTTGAAACACATGAATAAAACATATATAACAAATTAATAAATATAGAAACCGGAAAATTAGGATGGCTGGGCGCGGAGGAGGTAACGGCGATGGAGGAAACGGTGGCCCGTCGACAGGCCCCAGGGAGGAGACTAACACACCTGGGGCATTTTCTCTTGGTCAAGACAGTTTCTATTCCAGTGAGCGCTCCAGACTAAGTAAAGTGAACGGCTGTTTACTGAGAACCCAGGATTGACCTATATTGGTCATTCCACAGGAGGCAGTTCATGAAGATGTTGAGTACCTGTCATCACACACTCTAATATGCAAATTTCTGGGCATCAGGATTCAGTTGGCGGCCTTAGAAGCCTGGATTCGACGCTCTTGGGCCATTGATGGAGATTTTGACCTCATGTTGGCAGGAAATGGCTATTTTCTGGTCAGCTTCTCTTCTGTATCTGACAAAAACCGCATTTTTGAGGGAGGCCCATACTTCTATGAGCGGGTGGGCCTGTTTCTTAAACCCTGGCATATGGGTTTCAACTCAGCGGATGAACTTCCAGCTTGTGTCCCAGTCTGGGTGCGCCTTCCCCGGCTTCCATTGGAATTTTGGAGGGAGGACATCCTCAGGCAGATTGGGGCTATGCTGGGTAAGCCAACGGCTATTGCACACCAGTCACTGGACAAAAAGATCATCTCATATGCACGAATTTGTGTAGACATGGACCTTAATAACCCTCTTCCAGACTCCCTAGAAATCTGTTTGGGCTCTCTGTCATGGATTCAGCAGCTTGACTATGAATCAATTCCCTTCAGGTGTAGGATTTGCCACGTATATGGCCACTTACACAGGCAATGCCCTTTGGTTGCCAAAGCCAAAGAAACTGGTTCAGATTCTTCCTTGGCAAATACTGCTGTTGCTGGAATGGAAAATGGGCGCAAGACTATGTCTGCAAACACTAAATCCCTTCCTGATAAACTAGGCAAAGGGAAAAATGCATTAAACTCAAACATGGCGCAAGGGTCTGGAGACCATTTTTAGACGGGAGTGGACGGCTTCATACCAGTCAGAAAGAGAGCAAGAGGCCGAGGACCAAGGCGTGGAAGTGAAGATAGGCAGGCTGCACTGGGGTTTAATCATTTTGAGGCCTTAGATTGTATGGCTATAGAAGACGGTATCCCGATGGAGGAACAAGAGGGAGAGATGGAGCAACCTCGCCAATTTTTTGAATTTAATGGTGTTCTGAATTTGCAGGCTCATGCGCCTCTTGGTTGTTCTTTGCAACAGGAGGACGGTTTGCCTGAAGCCCAGGTAGAGTTGCCGGAGAAGGATTTGAGATGGGCGGACTTGCTCAAGGAAGGGGAAGCTGGGAAGAAAGATAAAGGAACCAGCAGTGCTCTTGGTCTTGTGCAGAAACAATTCAAGAAAGCCACTTCGGTTGCCCCCTCCAAAGCTGGGAGAAGGAAAGACCAAGACCGATTGAAAATTACTGGTGACTTGCTGGTGGAAGCTGGGGTTGTCAAAACCTTGGTTGAACATTTCCCCCACCCCACCCAATGATAGTTTTGTCATGGAACGTAAGGGGTTTGCATAGCTCCCCTAGACAAAAAGCTATGAGGAACCTGGTTTGGGACAATTCTCCGGATATTTTTTGCATTCAGGAGACCAAATTAGCGGTTGAAGCATTTTCTGCTTGTATGTTAAATATCTGGCCTTGCGGTCAGTGGCAATGTATTGGGGCGTGTGGTAGTGCAGGGGGTTTAGCTTTGGGGTGGAACCCTAGAAAAATCCTACCGATTCATTGGCTCTCTAGCATCAGCCTTAACAGTGATGGCTTCCTCACTTGAAACTGGGGAACAGCTCCTGATCACCAATGTGTATGCTCCTGTGGATTTGGCTGGGCAGCTGCAGCTATGGGAGCACATTCGCTACATCCGTAAGTGCCATCCATTCCTGCCTTGGATTGTTGCTGGTGACTTTAATGCTGTGCTAAGTCTTGAAGAAAAAAGAGGCGGTCTGAATTGGCTTGGTCCCTCCGCTGATTGTCTTCGCCATAATATTGAAGCTCTATGCCTGTCTGACGTTCGACCTTCTATTGGGCTCTTCACTTAGAGCAACCGTAGAACAGGTAATGCTGCCATTTCCGAACGCCTTGATAGATTTTTAGTTTCCTGCTTCTGGGAATCTAGCGCCTTTTCTCTTAATTCTGAAATTTTGAACTGGAGGGGTTCTGATCACTGGCCTATCAAGCTGTCCATTGGATGCATTGAGAAGCCCAAAAAGCCTCCTTTCAAATTTCAAATGATGTGGCTTACAGACAGTTCGCTCCATGATCTCATGGCCCAGTGGTGGCGACAGGGAGGTCCCGCCTTTGGGACAGCGATGTATTCCTTTCTTAAAAAACTCCAATATGTTAAAAGGAAGTTGCAGGGGTGGAATAGAACTTGTTTTGGCAATCTACAATGCAGGAAAAAGAAGGCCCAAGAACAGCTTGATGTTATTACCAGACAAATCCGAGATTGGGGGCTTTCGGAGGATCTACGGCTTGAGCAAGCCAGAGCCGCCAACGAGTTAGCGGAGTGGGAACTTTGGGAAGAAATCTACTGGAAGCAGAAGTCTCGTAATGAGTGGCTCCAAGAGGGGGACAAGAACACGGCATTTTTTCATAAGTCTGTGTAGGCACGACGCAATGGGAACTTCATAACCTCTCTTGTTTCCCAAGATGGCTCCTGCTTATCTTCTTCCCAAGCTATTAGCAAAGAAGCTGTCCGGTACTTCTCTGAACTTTTTACTAGTGATCCTTTGCCTAATGAAGGGGCAGAAAATACTGTTTTATCTTGCATTCCTTCATTGATAAATGAGGGAATGAATGACTGCCTTTTGAAGCCAATTGTTTTTACTGAAGTGGAGGAGGTGGTTTTCAGTATGAAGAGAGGCAAAGCCCCTGGTCCTGATGGCTTTCCAGCTAAATTCTTCCAGGACTTCTGGGATATTATAAAACAGGATTTAATGGATGTGATATAGGAATCGTACTCCAGCAAAGAAATGCTCAGAGCATTGAATGCCACATTCCAGGCTCTTGTCCCAAAGAAAGAACGGGCTAATAAGTTGGAGATGTACAGGCCTATTGCACTTTGTAATGTCATTTACAAAATCATCTCTAAAATTATAGCGCAAAGGTTGAAAGGGCTCCTGCCTGGCCTTATCTCGGAGGAGCAAGGAGGCTATGTGGCAGGGAAACAGATTTTGGATGGAGTTGTGATTGCTGCGGAAGCTATTCACTCTATGAGTTCTTCTCAGGAGAGAGCCATGTTTGTCAAGCTTGATCTTGCCAAAGCCTATGACAGAGTTAGCTGGAGATTTTTGCGCAGAATTCTCTTAGCTTTTGGCTTCCATTCAGATTGGATTAGCTGGGTGTTCAGCTGCATTACTACGCCTTCCTTTTTGGTCCTTATAAATGGTGCTCCTTCGGAGCTTTTTGGAGCATCGAGAGGCCTACGCCAAGGTGATCCGCTTTCACCCTACTTGTTCATTATTATGGCTGAAGGGCTTGGGCGGCTTCTCAAATTTTGGGTTTCTCAGAACACTCTACAAGGCTGGAAATGGGGTCATGGGATCAGCACTCTGACTCATCTCCAATTTGTAGATGATACTATTTTAGCAGGTAAAGCTCGAATCCGAGAAGCGGAAGCTTTTCGCTACACCCTTGACAACTATTTAGAGGCTTCGGGACAGAAGATCAATGATCACAAGTCCTCCATCTTTTTCTTCAACACGCCAGAGTCTATCCAAAGAAGGATTGCTGCCATTCTGAGGTTCCAAATTCAAACACTTCCTGTGATTTATTTAGGCATTCCTATTGTTGTGGGGAGGCAGCCCAGGCGGTTTTGGCAGAATGTCTTGGATAAGCTAAGAACGAAAATGGGTCACTGGACCCACAGATGGCTCTCCACGGCTGGACGTGTGATTCTTCTGCAATCTGTTATTCAGGCACTGCCCATTTATCGATGCATGATTCAAACGGCTCCAGTCTATTTCCTCAAAGAATATGATGCGCTCTCTAGAAGATTTCTGTGGAGCGGGAATCTCCAAGTTACTAAATGGAGCCTAATCAATTGGGAAACGGTCTGCAGACCAAAGCAGAGTGGCGGCCTTGGATTGCGCTCTGCTACATTAGGCAGCCAAGCCCTAGCTACCAAGTTATACTGGAGGTGGTGCTCTAACCAGTCTGCTCTTTGGGCCAAGATCTTAACGGCTAAATACTTTCTGGGCACAGCGCCTCAGGATGTTTCCCGATTTCCTCTTGAAGGTCGTGGATCGATGGTTTGGAGTACCCTTAAGGCGGGGGCCCATTTAGTGAAGCAGAGTCTTTTTTGGGTGTGCAATAGTGGCTCGGAAGCTTTGTTTTGGGAAGACTCTTGGAATGGTGCTCCTCCCCTTTTAGTTTCCCATCCTCACCTACAGACGCTTGTTGATCTCTTTCTCTCCGCTGGATGGAACACTGTGCTGCATTATAAGGAGGCTGTTAGGTTGGGTCTGGCTATTGGTTATAGATGGAAGAACTCCTTCGACTGGCCCCCGGGAGGTTCTGATGCGAATAGAAGCAAGCTTAGCCAAATCCTTGAGTCCAGAGTGTGCAATTCTGTCCATGGTAGTGATGTTCTTGCCTGGGGAGGAGATACTACTGGTCAGTATTCTGTTTCGTCTGGATATTCTATATTGATCAAGCAAATTGGCATTGGTGACCATTTTTTATGGGGGAAAAAAGTTTGGAGCCAGATTTCTTGGCCCAAATGCAACTTCTTTTTGTGGCTTCTTACTCACAACAAATGCCTCACCTGGGATAACTTAGTTAAGCGTGGCTTTCAGGGGCCTTCTATCTGTGTTTTTTGCTATAAGAGTGAAGAGACAGGGGCACACTTATTCTTTCAATGCCCCTTTGCTAAATAGGTCTGGCACCTGTGGTGGGCTGCCTGGGGCACTCCTTGCTGCCATGTTCATTCGTTATGTGATTTCTGGAATAATCACAGACCTGTCTCTGTTAAGAGTTCTTTGCTTCAAAATGCCTGGTCTGTTGGCCCTTCTTTTATTCTTTGGAACCTATGGTTGGAGCGAAATAGGAGAGTCTTCAGGGGAGCGCACTTAGCCTTGGGTCAGCTGTGGTCTTCTGTCCTTAATTCGTTGCAAGAGACTCTGGCTGCCAAGTGTATGAATGGCGCGGCCTTGGATGCTGAGGAGAATGATATGTTCCATCGCTTGGGTCTCGCTCCAAGCCCCTGCCGTGATTTGGCGTTTGGTGGTGGTGCGCTGCGTAGGAATCCTTTGAGGGTGCGGCTTGTCAATAGAGCAGGCCGCTGGACTCTTCCAGAGCCTGGCAGGGTCAAAGTTAATATAGATGGTTCCTCACGGGGGAACCCAGGGGAGGCTGGCATTGCTGGTATTGGCCGTGATTGTTCTGGGAGCATCATTTTTCTGTTTTCAATTTACAAAGGCTGCCACACCAACAATCTAATGGAAGCCATGGTGATTTTGGAAGCCGTGAAATTTTGTTGCCAACAGGGCTGTTATAATATCATTTGCGAATCGGATTCGCAAGTCGTGATTAATTTGTTGAATTCCGGTGTTGCTGGTAAAGTGGATTGGCATCTTAATCTTATTGTCCATCAGATCAAGCATTTAAGTACTTCTTTCAATTCTATTGCTTTCACACATATTCCACGTGAGTGGAATGATGTTGCTGACCGTCTTGCCAAATGGGCTTCGGAGAATGGCCCCACTTGGAATATTACTGATCTGGGAATGCTCCCAGCTAGTATGTATCAGGAATTGGGTTCCCTGGTGAATCAGGAGAATGATCTATAACTCTGGTCTTTTCAGTTACTTAATAAATTTTTACCCCTTTTAGTTCAATAAATATAGAAACCAAATAGGGCACCCTACACTCCTAAGGCTATAGTCATGCATGATGGGCATTTCTAGACCTAGAAGCCAAATTGATAGTCACTATCACTTCTCAAATGAATGAATATTTCTAGTGGATGTAAACATGTTTTATGGATCCTAATAGATTTTTTTTAGCTAGTTATATTAAGGTTAACCTATAAAAACTCACCTTGAGCTTCAAAATCAAAACAAGGCTATTAGTCATGGTGAAGCCTAGTGCCCAAGTGGGAAGTCCATCACACTTTTTCATGAAGTGAGAATTACAACCCATTATAACATGTTAAAAAGGTTACTATAGGTATTTTAAAACCTTGAGCTTGTAGGGTAAGTCATAAAAATATATTTTTGATCCCAAAACCCACTCAAACATGCAGAAAAGAGGGAAGCAAGCTTGATAGGACAAATTTTGGAGCTCACATCTTCTTGGAGGGTCTACATGGGATAAAAATGAGTTAAAATGAGTTATAGGAGGTCTGAAACAACCATTTTGTGGAATTATTATAAATCTCCAACATCAAGTTTTTATGAAACAATCTTAAGGGTCAAAACTACTCTAAAGCCCTTATAAACCCTTGCCAAGGACCAGTTTTGGGAAATGGAATTAGATAGATAATAAAATGAAATATTTTATCTATAATTATTATTGGATGTTGTATAGGACTCCATCAAGATACTTCACACCAAGATGAGTTATATTTACTTATATGGATGGGGGTATAAATAGGGTTTTTCTGACTATTTTGTGTGTTATGTAGGCTACAAAAGAGCTAAGAGACAAAAAAAATTGTATGGAATATTAAGAATTAATATAACTCCTAATATTCATTTCATTCCATAAAAAAACTTATACATACCCTAATTAGGTGATTTAACTCAGCCAATCAAATCTGGCATATTGCAAAAGCTAGGGAGAAGTGTGAAAACTTCAAGTGGACGACATTTTACCATGAACCTAATGATTTCAAGGAAATGGATGGTATTTAAACATGTAACCCACTTCCTTTTATGTATTTTCATGGAAAAATAAAGGCATTTTGGGGTCCAAGTTTGCATTGTGCATAAAAGAGCCATTTTTTGGACAATAGATGATGATGGCTCACTTTCAGAGGTTTTTAGAGGACTATGCATATAACCAATGCATTGAGAGGCATGCATGAGAGTATTTTATTCCATTAAAATAATTATATATTATCCTCATTAGTTATGGTATGTCCAAATGGGCCAATTATGTAGGTAATTTTTTTTGAGCTAGAATGAGGAGTCTTGTGCTACTTTGCAAGACTTTGATGACTTGGATTGACATTTGTACTTCATGAAATTACATGTTTTGACCCATATCCTATTTTCATGCATGGATAAATTATTTTATTAGCTTCACAATTTTCCTTTTGACCCTTGGACTTCTTTTCTTCTCTCTCTCTTTTAAGATTTATAAGAGCTAGCTATTTTGGCCATTGTATTCTATGTTCCACCCAAGTATGGTGAATCCTTGCTCATTTGTATACCTTTTAATCAATAAAATTACTAATTTTTACCTCTTCCATGATTTTTTATAGTGTTATTTACTTGAATGTTGAATTTTATTAGTGAATACTATGGATTCCTTAGCAAGTTATCACATTCTCTCACCTATTTGTAGTTTCTTCTTGTAAGGAATGTGATGTGTTCCAAGAAATTTCAAAGTATAAGTGAGTTATTCTATTAATTAGTTCACTAATAGGACTCTTGTATAGTCCTCCTATCTTTCAACATTCATCCATAACACCAAAATGTAATATTGATGCAAGAAGACATAGATTAGAAAATGTATGTTTAGTTATTCTTGATTTCAAGTGTAATTTTCATATGGTTGGATGTCATCAATATATTTGGTGTATCAACTCCCTTAGGTTAGTTTTCTTTCAGTTATCTCTCTCCCTTTTCACCCCCGAATTTTATTTTTAGGTTCAACCCTAAATGGTGCATCAAGTGAGCTAGCCCTATTTAGAGACTCACCTCATTCCCTAGGTTACCCACAAGCCTAAAGGTCATTCCATTGTGCCACTTGGATGAGGAGGAATTTACATCTCCTTAAAGGGTAAAAATCCAAGTGAAAACATATAGGAGGAATGTTTGAATTAAAATAAGCTACATGGATATATGTTAATGCAGTTAGATCCTATCAGAGCTTAACCAATCAAGGTGCCTCAATGTCATACATGGTGGTCTCTTAGAAATGATAGAGATGTTAGATCCAAGGATATCCTAACCAAATGAGATAGATCTATGTGTCCCATATTAAATACTTATTAGATATTATCCAGTTTAGGTGCCTCAATTTTAGACATGTTAGTGTCCTAGACCTAGTAGAGATATGAGAGCTTAGGAGAGCCTGATTAAATGAGATAGTGCCACATGGCCCATAGTCAGGGCCTATCAGAGCTTAGCCAACTAGGGACCCCAAAATTGGCAATGGATAGTGTCTTGGATTTTACAAATATGTTAGATCTTGAAAGATCCTAACTAAATGTAAAAACACCATGTGTCATTTTCCCAAACTTGTTAATCTCTTAGACCTAATATAGATATCAGTGTCTAGGAGACTTTGAATTATCACATAAAGTCACATGTCATTTACATACAAGAATATGAGGGAGAGATCAATATACCTTGGGATGGTCATAATTATTTATAGTTATATTTATATGTGTAATCAAAATATGCCATGCATATTACAACTAACATTCTCTTTATCCTAAGCATATAAAGACAAGGTCCTGGGTTATGTGTAGGTGTTGACCATTTCAACATGAACCATTGAAAATAATACACATGGCATAAAGAAATAAAAACCCAAAAATCCCCAAAGATGATATGGACATGTGCCTACCATGCTTTAGGTATTAATTGAATGAGAAACTAGGCCCTGATTGGGTAATCTAAAATATCATGTCATAATCACCAAATCTAGTAGGAAAGGTATAATTAAAAAATTTGAGTTTAATTATATATTAATAAATAAATGAGAGGGTTGAGCCACCAAATCAAATTTTAATTCACACCAAGTGAGTCACCAAACAATATAAATATAGGAGATGTATGTGGATCCCTATAAGTGTCTCGAGACAAACTCATTAATCATTATTACTCTTAGTTTCCAAAAACCCACTCCTTGATTTCTACTTTGATAATGATCAGCTACATTTATGTCTTCCCCTTTTTATCAATTTTATTTGTAACCAAAATCCCTCCTAGATGTAATGGATACCTCATCCTCTAATCCCAAAACCAAGATGGAGTAATGAGACATTGCATTCCCAGATGGCTTGATGCATTTCAGGTACTACAATGAAATATTTAAGGACATTGATATATTACCCAAGTATTTTAGTAGTGATTATGAGGATGAGGCTAAATTTGAAGATTCAATTTGGGCCTATGATAAATGTGAGATGCATAGATTTATGGTTAAACCTAAAGTATATTGAAACAAGTATATTTCCCTACACCAACTTGTTTGATAAATTGTTGTACTTATTAAAGTGGGCATAAGATGGCATCCAAGGCATGGTCTACTTGTTGAATAACTAGCATTAGATCACTAACATCTCAAGAGATACCTTAAAGACTTACTACAACCTCCTTAAGTATACCATCTCTTATGATTTGTCTATCATGAACACCTATACTAGCACTCCCTAGATTCATGACATCTTAAAGGATTGGGATGAAAACCTTGATCCAAGGTGGGTTAACAAGATAGATGTGAATATGTATACCATCTACAATTTCAAATTGGGAATCCACATTATAATTATAATGCTTGATTGACTATTTGATAAGAGTGATTTTATACACATCAAACTCCTATGGATTCCCCTTCTCCACATAATCAAATTTAAACATGATCAAGGTAATAGATGATTCCTGGGAAGTAGTGGTTTCTATATGATGAGCTACCTAGTGGAAATAGTTTGTAGGACACTCACCTTCAAGTTATCTACCTTTTTTTAATGGGTTATAGAAGGATTAGTGGTCTATGTAGTATTTTATAAGCTATATGGACACTAATATCATAATAATATTAGGGAGATTTATGAGTTGTTCTACCCAGTGTTTTATAAAACCATTAATGAGGCACCCATGCCTTAACTATCAAAATAAATTAAGGGATCCCTCAACTCTATTAGTGATTACTATTACTATCATGAGGATACCATAATTCATGTGGAAAAAATTATTAAATATCCCCTCCACTTACCCTATCATGTCCTAGACTACCTAGTAGAGTAAGAAATTATGTATCAACTGGTGGAAGGTATCTTTGGGTATTCCATCAGTCATTATTAGAAGGCCTACCCACCCTTACTAATCACTATAAGGTACCATTTTTATAGTTCCTTACCTCATTTATATAAAATGGTAATTGAGAGGAACTCCTTGGCCCTGGGAAGAACATAACACCAAGATTAGGACCCACATGAAATCATTATGGCCCACTTAGATAAGTACTCAACCTATCTCAAACTTAACTATAACTATTTTCTCTAAATATTGAAACCTTGAAGAGGTTTTTCAAGCCTCTTCAATAATTTTCCAACATGGGGATACTTATAGGTGTGTGGCCCACCTATAGTGGAAGTAAACCTCTAGATTTTAAGGGCTAGCTCCCTAGATATGAATTGATGTCCTTATGCTACTAAAACTACCTATTATGGGTGAAAAGGGAAATAAAGATACATAAAGCAAACCTAAATTAGGAGATGATAAAAAAAGAGTTTCTTCCATTCCTACACTTATAATTTGCATAATTAACTAAGATAACCAAACTAGCCTCAACACCATTAATGGACCTCCCTAGCATTATTTTTTCTCATGAAGGCAAATAACAACTCAACAAATGAAGACAAGTGAAAGGAAGGTCAGATATGATACTACCAAACTCATACACACTTCAAGAGTATATTATAGTATCATACACTTCATGAAACCAATTAGGAGAGAAGTCATTTATAGTAACATATTCAAGGATTTCATGAAAACAAGATGAACTCAATCTATACTTGATATTAAAGATGGATCACTTCAACACATAGTGCAAATGGACTTAGAGTATAACCAACTTGATTCTCATTATCTTAAGTAAAAATAAAGGTAAAATTTTATCATTGTTTTACCATGACAAGAGTTTAAATCCTTTATAATATCCAAAATGGCTCATATTTATAGAACTTGGAAGATCAGAGAGAAAGGAGAAGTTGATGAGGCACAAGGACAAGTGTCCAAAGGTGAAAATTAGATACAAGGCATGTGGATGAGGATGAAGTGTAAGAAGATTCATCAAACTAAAATTTATTTTATCAAATCCCAAATTATCCTCTTCTCCAAGTGTGGCATAACAAATCTTCTCCATCATTCTCTCTTGTGAATTGCCTTCAAAATATCTCCTCATGCATGAGAAAATTGCCCCTACTCTGAGACAAAATAGAGAGGTTCTCCACCATTAATGTTGAAATAAAAACCATTGGATAATCTTATTGTACTCCTAAGGTTAATATATAAAAAAAATTATCTTATAAATCCTCCATTTACCCCTCCAACTAGCATGAAACTCAAAACTAACTTCTGAAGGTGACTGTCTACAAATTGGGGGTGGAATTGGCCTTTTTAACCTCATAAGTGGAGAACTTTGATAGATTTTCCTTAATTTATCTCTCCATTTTATTTTGGGTTCTTATCACCATATTCAAGCTTTGGAGATTCTCCCTTGGCTTTGTGGAGGCACTTGACCCTCCAATTGTCTTCATAACATGGATGGAACATTGAAACCTCAACAAGCACCTATAACTGGGAATGAGACTTTGAATGATTTAAGGATATTTATTTGTGTATCCTTCCCTATTAACCTAAATAACATCTTAAGACATCATCAATTTCTTTTGTCACTTCTTCTTGACATATATACCCCTATAAAGCCATCATTCAACAAATTAGACACCTAGCCTGGATGAGGCTTAGCTTGGATTATAAAAGGGTCCTACAAATTTCATGAGCCCTATAGGTTTATTTTGGATGTGAGGGACATAATCCATGGTCACTTAGATTCTCAAAATTTCACCATAAGGTTTTTTAAGTCATATTAGCATCTTTAAGGTTCCATACTACTCACTACCTTCTACAGTCCCTTTAGCTTGGTTGTAAGTCACTTTGTAGGTTTGAATAGGAAAATATGGTAGGTAAGACCTCCTTAAGCTCCTATGACAAGTTTTAAACTTGTTTTATTAGGAATTTGAACTTTTATACTCATTTGGATATCATTAGCACTATTGAAATCATAATTCCCCACCCACAACCTGTCTCAGTCCGTACAGGCCTGTAGGTTATCATGGTGATGTTTATGGCCTATTTGAAGGTGATATGACTTCACATGAAGGTATTTAAATATAAAAAATACTCCCATACCCCATTTAAATATCAAAATAATTTATAAACTCCATCCTTCAATTCATTATTTGAAAACTTTGACTGTAAGTGCCACCTTCTTGGGACTGTGTACAAACAAGGTGTGGGCCTAAAAGGTCATCTCATCCAAGAACAAATTCTCTCATGACATAAGTGCTTTGATTTTTCTTTGGAACATTTCATATTTTTTCCACCTCCTTTTAATATTCTGGTATTGAGTCCATGAAGTGCAAGTTCACTTTTATATCAGACTCCTATAGGTATCCCAGCGTTATTTTAGTGTGTTTTGAGGCACTTGTGGAGTATGCTATGACTACCTTCCATTTTTATTTTTGACATAAAAATTTGCATAGGCATAGTATGTGGATATGGATACAAGGTAAAATAATATGGAGACCTTATAACTTCAAGGAAACTTTTCAAAAAGATTTCACAAAAGTGCCTAATGCACTATTTTAGCCAATTGGGAACACAACCCCAATTTGCTCAACTTTTCAAATGAGTCTTTTTGATGCTTAAAATGACTCAAAATAAATTTAACATGCTTATAATTTCAAATTAAACTTTTTCAAATCACGATAGCACCTTGAACACTAAAAACACACACTCTTCCATGGCCCCAAGAAGTGCAAGTCGTATAAGTGTTATAAGTGGTGTTTTAGTGTAATTTGGTGCTCTCTTACTTGGATGGGAGTTGAATAAGTTGTTTAGGATTCCAAAATTTATATTTAGCTTTGAACACACCAAATAATTCTTAATAAATCCACAAACCACTTCTTCTACTCTTATAGCCTACAAATTAGTTTTCAAGCAAGAAACTAGCTTTCTCTTGATATGAAAATATAAATATGCTATGACTAATTATTCCACCATGGATATGGTGTAATATGATCTTAAAATCACATTCCAAAAACCACATAGCTCCAACTATTTCTAAGTTCAAGCAATTTAGACAAATCTAGACCCTACTTGGTTGCATACGTAGCTTTGAGGACTAAACCTTCTTAACAATGCTTCATAAATGAGGAGGAATCAATATGAAAAAAAAAATAGTAAATGTAATATAAATCAATATAATATCATTCCCTAGAGACATTTCTCCAAACTCAGCTTGTACAGCGTGTGGTGAGTGAAAGTCTGACTGGTTTTGACCCTTCCAAGGAGCAATGTAGATGAAAAGGTGAAATTTTTAGTTTCTAAAGATAAAAAATCAATATTATCATGGAATTTATTATGGGGAAGATAAATATATATCCTTGAAGTGCCTTCACCTACAAAAATCCATACAAGTCCATAAAAGTGGTTTAAAACTCCATTTTTCAAGCATTTTCTTGATTTTAACTTGCACCTATAGACTTGGTCAATTAAAAATAGTTAATTAAGACCCCTTAGGACACATGTAACATGAAACTACCTTTTTAGACTTGCATAATTCCAAATAAACCCATAAAAAGTATTAAATTCCCATTTTTAACCTTTGAAAGGACCCAAAGTGACATGGAACACTAATGCAAAGAGTGACCAAGGCTAATATAACATTTATTGGAATTAAATCACCTATGAAAAACTTCATGACAAATTTTTTACCTATGAGTTTTAATAATTTTCATTAGGGGGTAAAAATGGTCAACAATAACCACTAGACTAAGGATGAAGATAAGCTCTACTTAAATTTGATCAATGATCAAGAGGTGCTTACTCAGATTGAGGCCCACAAGAATAATAAAGGGAATAAGGTTTAAAATAGACCATATATTGCCTCATATAGGATATCTCATCATGTAGAGGACATCAAGGTGATTCCCCATAGATTCCAAAAAGGATTATACAAGGAGTCCCTATAGCTTCTCCTCATAGAGTTACTCATATACCTTAGCCCTCAGATCCTTCACCACCTCTTCCAGTTTGAGTAGCTCAACACAAATAAGTCTATACCAATGCATCCTAGCCCCAAGTAGCTTAAGTTTAAGTGACTCAACCTTAGGCCACATAGGCCCTAATTTTTTATATCAGTAGCATCTCAGAGACTATTCCATAGTGGGACCAGAAATTAGCACTAGCACAAATACCTTTCCCTAATCCATCCACTCTCTAATAACCTCTCATGTTACCTCCTAGTTTCCCAACTCCCCTACCATCCAATCAGATGATGCCTCCCCTTTTCCCCATTTTACCCCTCCATAATTTACTCAAGTACCTCTAACCTTAGCCATGCATAATGTCCTTACATCCTCTTTCCCTACTGCATCATCCATTTCACACCCTAAGACCTCCCTGATGCCCCTATTGGTCATTTCATAAATCCAAGTGCTCATGGTTACCCCACCTCCATCTAGTATAGATGTAGCTATTATAATAAGTGCACCCATGTACACATTTCAAGCTATCTAGGCCATTCTAGTGACACTCTATATGGTTTATTAGTTTATTTAGTCAACCCTGTTAACCTCTACCAACTTTGATCCCTCAACTGTAGTAATTAAAGATGACCCAAGTAAGAGGATGAGAAATAAGGAGAAAGTAGTGCATCCTCGACCTTCCATTTTGGTAGCAATTGATCCCATTTATCTTCCTCCATAGGTTCCCACTACTCTTTTTGCACCACCCCTAGTGGCTCCCAATGTCATTTCCCAACTTCAATTTAACCTCATCTTAGGTATGTAGGGATTCATATTTAACCAAAAAATCTCCTCATTTCTATTAAATTCTCCTATCCCTTGACTCATATCCCTATAGGTGAACCTAAATTAGAGTTAGTGGTAGGCACATATGTTTCCTTGGGGCTCCCTATTTGTCTTGCCTCCCTACACCCCCATGCATCCTCTTCCTCCCCTAATTTCTTCATTAATTCCTTCCACTTCCTCCATGCCCCCTCCATCTTATCCTCCATATGTTTCCACCATCTTCATCACCCCACCAACACTTCTTCCCACCCTAAGAATGGCTATAGTGTTACATTCACCTGAGATGACAATACAGGGTGACTCTGATGTGTAGTGGGATTTTGATTATACCATGGGAAATATGTAGATGATCTTCACTCAGATATTCATGCAAGAATGGTAGCTTATGGTCTAGAAGACTGAACAAGATATTTTCTCCCTCACCAAGTTGACTTAAACTAGAGGGGAAAAGGTGACTGAAGATCAAATCTCAATCCTCTAATCCATCCATGATATGTTAGAAAAAGTAATAGAGGATATGCAAGATTATGTTCAAGCCCTTGAAGTGCAATTAACTTTTCCTAATACTAGGAAGAGTCGTGGATACTAGTAGGTAGTGGGGTGCATATGTATAGGACTCAGAATTATTTGGAAAGGATTACTCTAGTAAAGAGCAAATGCATAAAGATGGTAGTTACAGTTAACAAGGTCATATTATTGGAGTTGAATTTTATGCCCACTTTAGACCTAAGATTTTGCCAAACATACATTGGGATCATGAGAGCTACAATTGAGGAATGGTTTTATCTAGAATAAACTATTGTGAATCCCCTAGAATAAGGCAAGAATAAGATATTGGACTACTTCAAAGAAGTCAATATCTAAATTCTATTACACTTAGATGACACTCTTATAGATAGGGGTTAATTTATATTCCACCTCATTCACTTTAAATGGGTTATGTGGAAGAAGGTGGCTAAAGAAAACAAGGCTAGATCCCAAGCTGTGCTTGAACTCTCAACCTAATCCACTATGATCATTAGCTAAGTATTGGAAGTCAAAGTGGCTTGGAGAACCCAATCCATGTTTATCAAATGTTGGTGGCCTAGTTAGAGGTGATACACTAAGATCCACCAGTGAATGCAACCAAATTAGACCAAGAGTTTGAATTAGAAATAGCTGTATTGGTTTTTAGGGAAGAAGATTCTAGGTAATTTGAAGATAGTTTATCTGCATCTCCTTCACATATTAGTTTGTTGGGCCCTTGGGATATTTTGAATTGATTCAAGGGGATTTTATTATTTTTTGAAATTTATATGGTTGTAACAACTTGAAGTGGCCATCATGTCCCAGGATGGGAATCACATGATATTAGGAGGTGAGCCCCATCCTCATCTATAAATGTATAACTGTATTCTATTTTCAAGGTCAACAATTCCTAGTCCCAGAATATTGTTAAAATTAAGTGAGGATTTCACTTAATTCTTCCTTAACCTTTTTGGGTTGTGAATGTCTACCATGATTAATATTTTTGTAAACAAATTCATTTTAATGAATGTTATTTGTCACTTTATACAAAATTGATGGTTTATTTGTCAGAAGTTGTCAATCATTACTAGTTCTTAAATTAATGTTAATGTTAATAAAATTGAACCAAAACTTTGTTACTTAATCACTACAATGGTTGTAATGTGCTTTATTGTTCTAACACATTTATGAACCTTTTTCGTTTCCCTTATAGGATTTATAACCTGTGTTAATCCATAGGTTATCTTTGAAGTAACTAGGTGTTATTTATTATGGGATTTTAAAAATTGATATTTAGTGAGGTATTTATAAATCAAGAATTCTTTCACATTTCCTTAGACCTTTCCCATAATGTAATACAAAGTTAGAACCTTTGGTGTAATGGATCTAGTTTAGATTTGCAGAAGATCAATATTGTTTACATAGAAAAAATAAGCAAATTCGAATATAATATTTCATAATATTATTTCACACTGTATTATGTATTCTCTATTAAAAATCCATATGGGTCATTAAAATATATATAAGAAAGTCATTCCTATAATTGGGGAGATCATATCTCCACCAATATCTCTCACCTAGATACTCAATCTTCTATATGAATAACATATAATAATATATAACCAACTATATATTAACCAAATAACAACTAAATTATAATCATAATATTATTGTAGCAATATTATGTCAACTAATTACTAACCAAATATATCTAAAAAAATAACTATATGTAATAGTGAATTATTACTCTAATAATTATTTACATTATGATATACAAATTAATGTGAGGGCTAATTATTCCCTAACAATCCTTCCCTTAGGTCACACATGGTAATTTGTGTTTCACAGGACTTAATGAAATTAAATAAACACATAAACTTCTTATCCACCATTCACTGGAGAGAATACATCAATGAAGTCAGTGCAGAAAATTTGAATAAGAATATCTACCTTAATCATTCACTGAGGGAGTTGCACCAACCTAAATAGTGTGAGAACTTACTAGCATGAACTATCTATTTAAATTTCACTCTTGTCTCTCCAAGAACTTGCTTTAATATAATTGTATGCTAATACATATTCTTAGGTCTACATACTAATATCTAAATCTTGATGCACATGATCACTACTATGTGAAGAATGCATCCTGCATTTACTCCATGTGACCGCAATGGATGTGTCACTAGCCAATCATCTCCATAAATAAGGAACTCAAAGGATCTCTACATTTATTTTATCTC